>JASZXT010000370.1:0-25948 GCA_035521555.1 Lecanoromycetidae sp. Uapishka_2
GGTGTAGGGTATGTCATTGAAGGCGGCACTGGTATATGTTAGTCTTTGATTATGTGGTTGTGGGTGTTGTGGGTTAGATGGAGATAGGAAAATCCTTACTAGTTCGCACCATCGCCCAAGTTGATCATGGCCATAGTCAGCGGGACTGAATAATCAGGCTCCGGTAATAGAGGATCGCCATCTGTGGGTACGAGTGTGAAATCGTCAAAAGGATCGAAAGAGTTAAGGAGGGCGGGTTGGGGTAGCTCTACTGCAGAGTCGTAGACGAGCCAACCTGTTACATTAGGGTTGAGTGTATCGGGCACTATATCAAAGAGATCCTAAAGATGGTTAGCCGGATAAGGATGCAGTGCCCGGATGTTTTACCTCGTCCATACTTGCAACATAAGCAAAGTTGGTGGAGGTGTCATTCTTTGTCGTGATAAGCACACTGTAGCGCTGAGCCGGAGTAAGATAGATCATATCTGCTGCTGCCTGCTCTGTGTAAATACCATCGACTTCAACGATCTGCATAGTATGATCCTCAAACCAAATGTATTGTCCAGCGAATGCACCCATGTTTATGATGCGGAACATATAAGTTTTCCCAGGCTCCACCGCAGTGGTGAGATTCTGAGTATCATTGAAAAGAGCAGCTTCTGGGACTGGCTCGGCTCCGGTGGGATTGGTAACGCTGAGGAAGCTTTTCATGAGAAAGGTCATTTGGTCATGATACCAGTCGGAGACTGTAAGTACTCTCTCCTCGTCGTACTGGCCCTTGTATGGAGAATCTGGGTCATTGACAATCAATGGGCCGCGAAGGCCATCGGGGTACTGAGCAGTTTCGTGAGAATGGTACCAGTACGTGCCAGGTTGATCGACCTTTGAAATGTCAGTCTTTTCTCAAACGCAAGACCTTCCAGATGCCATTGCTACTCACAGTAAAGTTGTAGAGAAAGGAGCCTCCTATTGGAATGGCGCACTGGGTAACACCGACAGGACCATCCATCTCAGTCGTCCCATTCATGTAGAGACCATGGAAATGTAGACTAGTAGTCTGGTTTTCGAGTTGGTTCAACACATTGACGATAACACGGTCTCCCACAGTGGCCGTGATATAAGGGATCGGCCACTGGCCATTAATGCCAATGACAGGGCGCGGAAACATGCCATCAGGATTTGCAGTCACCCATGTAATATTGAAGTCGTAAGTGATGGTGGCTGTGTGAGCAAGAGTGCCGAAGCACAGTAAGAGGATAGTAGATAGTGAGAACATGATGGAGTGGGAAGAAGCTGTAACACAATACTGCCCGAGTCGACAAGACCGTACGTCGTAGTATCCACCAAAGACCGACTTCCTACTCTGTACAGGCTTATCCCGTGGATGTTGTAGTTATCTGAGGATCTGATAAGATGGGAATACTTGATCTGATGACTTTGCGCTAGCGCGGAAATTAGGGGTCGCAGTTCTGGTCCTTCCGAGTTCACCTCTCGCCTTCGAAGTTTTATTGACCAGGCCGCACCAGCAATTGCAAAGTAACTGCCGTGATCGGACAGGCGGAAAAGCGCAGAGTGTGCACGAATGTGGGATGTTGTACCACGAACTTCGGTTGCGGCAATAAGGGCCTTCTCCGTGGTGTGACGACCTGAATCCTAGATCCCGGTTTCTCGTGTGTTGAGGGTGTGTCGAAGCGAACTTGATAACGGGATGAACCCAGGAAGGAGTCGATGAGCAAGGCAATGTGTGAATTTAGACGTTTTGAAGCTGACCAGCTAAGTCAAATCAAGCAGTCAATGGTAATTGATTCGCGTAAGTATATGACGAGTCAATAGTCCGCAAAGGAGAGAGCATGCATGGACCTGACTGAGATGATGCACATGGGCGGTCTAATTTAACGCCACCAATTGCAAGGGACAAAAAAGAGGAGAAGGTCTGCCGGAGACTAGGTTCACATTCAAGACTCTTTCAATGAATTGGAGAGGTACAAAGCAAGAAGTTAAAACAAATAACGTCTTTTTGTGAATGTAGACATGTCAGAGCTTGCGAAGGCGATAGTGGAAAATCTGTCCTCGGCTAAACTCTGGTAGCCGGATATTGGTGGGAGGAGGTGGAATGATGAGCCAAGCCAGACTACCCGTCTCTCTCCGGCCCTTAATTTTATGATCTCACCGACATCGGCAGTTCAATCACCTCCAATGACAACACAGTTGCAAATGTACAACAAAAAAGCAAGAATTGTGCAACGAGTAGGGAAACGTGGAAACGTGGCCAGTCACCTTTGCGTCTTTCGTTCATCAACCCCTGCAGGTGTCGTGTGGGGATTTTCGCGCTAAAAAGCGGATCTGATAAAAATTGCTGGCCCTGCCCTTATCAATCTCATCAGATAAAATCCTGCCACAACGATTTTTCCAGTAAAGTGTGAAATCGACGCCCATTTGAGAGCGACAGCAGGCATCAAACAAGAAGTCACCAACCTGACACTTACTAAAAGGGTAGTTCGATCAATCTCAGACCGACATTCGACATGGTCGCCCTCTTCTCGATCCCCAGTAAGCTCACCATTCCTCTGCGACTCCTGTGTCCAATCGATTATGAGGCTGACAGTGCTCGATAATCCAAGTCTTTTTTATTTGCTTGCGAGAGTGTCTCGAGACAAGCATCATCGTCTCTGTGCTTCTCTCTTTCTTGAAGCAGACCCTAGGTCATGACGATGATCTTACAACTTACAAGAGGCTCAAGCGTCAGGTAAGTACCCTGCAGTGATCCCTGTTCACGTTGGAGATGAGATCTGACCATCCATAGATATGGTTCGGCACTGGTCTTGGTATGGTCTTCTGCATCATCATCGGTGGCGGTTTGATCGGTGCTTTTTACGGCCTTGGCAAAGACCGCTGGTCTGGCACTGAAGACATCTGGGAGAGCACGTTCAGTCTCCTCGCCACCATCATCATCTCCATCATGGGTGCAGCGCTGCTCCGTGTCTCCAAGCTACAAGACAAGTGGCGCGTCAAGCTCGCCAAAGCCTTGGAATCAAAGGACAACACCAAGAAACGCGGGACTCTGGGTACTCGCTTCAAGAGGTGGGCCGAGAAGTATGCCATGTTCCTGTTACCGTTCGTTACTGTCCTCCGGGAGGGCCTTGAAGCTGTCATCTTCATCGGAGGCGTGAGTTTAGGAGAACCGGCAACTGCATTTCCTTTAGCAGTGGTGAGCGGCCTTGCGGCAGGCTGCTTGATAGGATACCTCATCTATCGGTAAGTCGAAGCATCACGCTCGCGCAAAGGTATTCATTGCTGACTAGATGCAGAGGGGGCAATCTCGCTCCCATCCAGATCTTCCTTATCGTTTCGACCTGTTTCTTGTACTTGGTCGCCGCAGGACTATTTTCTAAAGCCGTCTGGGGGTTGGAGCAACATGAGGTACGATCATTCATGCTGAAACACGATGAGGGTCCCTAATATCATCGCAGTGGAATAAACTCGTTGGTGGCGATGCCGCAGAGACTGGTTCAGGACCTGGTTCCTATGATATCCGTAAGAGCGTCTGGCATGTCAACGTAAGTCATTCTGGCGCTCTTCTTGATTCTTCGTCCATTCGTGGCTAACGAAAATCAGTGCTGCAATGCAGAGATCAACGGTGGTGGAGGGTGGGGTATCTTCAACGCCCTGTTCGGTTGGGAGAACTCAGCGACATACGGTTCGGTCATCTCATACAACCTGTACTGGGCTTCTGTCATACTGGTCTTTCTTGCCATGCGATACAACGAGAAGAAGGGCCACTGGCCGTTAATAAAGGCCAAAACTGCGTCTGCGAACACTGAGTCTGATGACAGCAACAGCGATGAAGGCGAAAAAGTCACTTATCCCGAGAAGAATGCCAAAAACGGTGGGATTATGACAAGGGTCCGAAGCATGAAGCTTGTACAACCAGCGTGAAAGATATCGTTCGTAATCCAGCACAGAGCGTCAATTCATACAATGGCGTTGATGGCGTTGATGGCGAATACAGCTCAGCATGAGAAAGCGAGATGAAGAAAGGTCACATTTGCTTGCACCATCCGCTTTGGCGTTCGAAAGATACTGCAATGGAATCATTGTTATAAGCCGGTCAAGGAAACGGGTGCCTGGCGTTCATTGCCGTCGATGTTTGCTCTAGGAGCTCAATTTTCCAGGCTTCTCGAGGAAGCATACGTAAGGATGATATAGAAGAGGATAGAATATAATTGAAAGTAGGAATGTGCAGTGCACGTTGCTAACCATGAGGTTTACAAAGGTTGAGAAAATACCGGAGATTTCGTGAGGAGACTTGGTCAGCATGAAATGCAAGCCTTCTGATTGGTCGACCCGGCTAAACCCTATCTTCCTCCGCAGCTCCGCATGTTTACCAAGATTCCCTACAGACTCTGGACACTACCCACGCCGTGCTCCACTGACTGCTCACCAGCGTTAAGTTCGCATCTGCCTACTGTCATGGCGTGGCCATATCCGTGAAAATAGCAAGCAGTCACTCGGCGCTGGCGGTGAGCGCTCGCTGAGTGTTCGTCCTACAACTTACATATCAGTGCACCTGCTTCTCGTGCTGCCACAGTTGGCCAGCTGCTCAAGGCTTGACTGAGCACTGCTGCTGCAGAAACTTCTTGCAGTCCTAGCCTCTTGGCCACCCTCAATCATGCCTCGCAAAACCACAAAGGTCAACGACTCTCCACTCAAAAACTCAGAACAGCAGCCTTCCGACATCATTATCGCCACGGACGGGGATGTCGTCCTGAAGTTCCAGGATCCCAAGACAAAGGCAGAATGTCGCTATCGCTGCTCAAGGACAATTCTGAGCAGCGAGTCGGAATACTTTCAAATCCTCTTCGACGCTGATAAATTTAAAGAAGGCAGAGACACCGAAGCAAAGCTACAAGAATTATTGAGGCGATACCATGAACCGACATCTATACCTTCATCAGATCTCCCTGCAATTGCTATCTTGGATGTCGAAGAGCTCTTTCAAGCCTCGGCCTTGACCAGCATTGCCATCAAGCTCTTCTTCGAGATCTTACATGATCCTGCCACGCCATGGCCGTTATCGAAGTCACAATCTATCGAGTCCGTCGGGTTGCTTGCCATAATCGCTGACATGTTTGCGGCTAAGTACCGGATAAGATGTTATCTGTGCGCGCATACACTAGACATGACCTTGCTCAAAGATAGGAAGAATGCCAGTGCACGACTAATGGAGCTCAAAAATCGACAGAGGCTCCTAGCTGGCCTTGTATTCGGACTTGCCCCTTGGGTCCGGCAATGTAGCGCAGCCCTCATTCTCGACGGGCCAAAGAGACAGACCACTTTGGATTCAGTGTCTAGCGGCGACCAGGCGCAAGAAGAAGGCAGCTCGTGGTGGCACTTGCCACATGGTGTGGAAGGTATGCACGACTACACGCCGAACGAGCTATATGCCAAATGTATCATGCCCTAGCTAATAAAGTACCAGAAGAGCTTGCCTGCCGGCGCGCATATATCTTAGACACGCTAAGCTCTATTCAGAAGCACTTCATCAATTTGTACATCAAGAAACCCCAATGCAGACTTGGCTATGGCTCCTCACCGGTCTGCGATTCCTTTCAACTTGGCGAGACAATCAAGTTCCTCTCACGTAAGGGCACCATAAGAATGGAGAGTACATTTGATACTCCGATTGAAGAATTGGAGCCATACAACGGAAATATCATGGACATCATTGCCAAGCTGAAGGAGTGTACAAACTACCAGATTGACGAGCATCATACACATTGTGGGCTTAGAACAAGGCTTATCCCAATACTGAGTTCGCTTGAACTCGGTCAGGCTGGAATATGTCTTTCTTGCTGGGAGACTGACATGGCCAAGGAAAGCTGGCTTGAGAGTCCAAAGCAAGATATCATTTGGTTATTCACAAAACAAAATGTTGCAAGAGGCTGTGAGGAACACCGGGAGGCGAAGTCAATGTTTACTGCCGGGATAAGGGATTGGACATATACTGCTTGAAGACTACAGGCCTCACCCGTCATCACGGTCTTAGACGCCCACATTGATTTGGTTTATCTGCTAAAGCTGGACTATGTGTCTTGGCGACGCTTCCAACGCAGGGTATGCTCCTCTGATAACAGAGATCAGGCCCGGCGACGTGCTACACGCTCGGCTGTGTCGCACCATCCACCATTAAAACCTTTATTCGGCAATATTGACGTGTCCGTGAACAGAATGTGGGCCCTCACTAACTGACCTCAATTGCTAAGGGTCATGCCCCACTCCACCGTGTGGTACCCTTGCACAGCCTGTTCCTACATTTCTCGTGGTAAGCTTCACGTGGCCACGGAATTACACCGTCGTCATATGGACAGACAGTGTTCTCTACGTTGTATGCTTACTATTTCTTACGGACCCGATGTTCTCTCAGCAAGAAAATACAAGGCTGAGCACACCCAGCAGCCTTGCACATTTACCTGGCTTAGAGCGCGGCTCCGTGATACAGCGACGCCACAGGCATACAGCAGACAGTATGCGAGAATCTCATAAGCGAAGTCCATAAATCAGGTACCCGTTTCGCGATTCTATGTCGTGCAGGTCATGAGTCCCAATCAAAGTGCGCAGTGGAGGCGTAGTTGATCCGCAGTATTCCTACCTAGATTGCTCCGTATGATTGGTTCAAACGGCAAGGCCGCATAGGGCTGAGAGGGCTGAGTAGGTGGCTTGGCGCCTAAGACCTCTGAACGCACCTCAATTCTCTGACTGATAAGCTCATCCGCATAGCTTTGTATTGAGGCAACTATGGCTATGTTGTTTTCATCATAGGATGTGGGCGCGCACACTGTTGATTGTAATCTTAAGTCTGCAGGCGCAGTCGGTGTGTTGTTTCAATATGGACCGTTTTCGTCTCATCTGCGGTGTGCCTCGGGATACGTCCAGGTGGGCGCATCAAAAGTCGAGACGAAAACGATCAAAGTAAAGGATGAGGGAACGGTAGAGACGATATGTCTGCCATGTATAAAAGCACCCGAGTACTGTCCCTTTATGTTTGCATTTTACAGACACAGACTACCAAGTGATCCACTTGCAACTTGCCTCATCAAGGAAGTTTAGGTATCAACCGCTTGTTTGCTCCGTACCAAGCCCATACATCTCCATCTCAAACCTTCTTGGTTGCTCTTGCCTTTCTGTACCAGACTTCTAGAAACTCTATACAAGATGCCTATGCTATTTGAAAGCTCGGTTTCGCCGCTATGTGCTCAATCTCCATCTCGTCAAAATATGTCTTCTCTCAACATCTTCAGACGAAAGTCCAGCAAACACGGAGAACTTGACAGAAAATCATCCTTTCTATCAAAACCGTCAAAGGCTTTAGGTAGTGTTTCCGCTACGAGGTCTCCCCTTGCAGCTTTCAGCGCTCCTCCCACAAGACGACCAGGTAAGTTCCACTGTTACAAACCACCCAGTTCCTCCACTAACAAGATCATCAGCAAACCCAGCAACCGTAGCCAACCCTTTTGCCACACCATCAGCCCACTCAGACGCACCACCCTCATACGAAGCTCCCGCCACCTCCATAGCCCCTTCAACAGACAACCCTTACGCATTCCTAACCACATTCGACACCGTCTTCCTCATCGACGATTCAGGCTCCATGGCCGGCCGCTCCTGGCGCGAAACCTCCGACGCTCTCAAAGCCATAACGCCAATCTGCACCGCCCACGACAAAGACGGTATCGACATCTACTTCCTGAATGCCCGCGACAACGATTCCTACCAAAACATCACCAGCCCCACAGCCGTCCAACGCATCTTCGACACCGTCCGTCCTGGCGGCGGAACCCCAACTG
The DNA here is from genome assembly GCA_035521555.1 of Lecanoromycetidae sp. Uapishka_2. Lineage (NCBI taxonomy): Eukaryota > Fungi > Ascomycota > Lecanoromycetes > Lecanoromycetidae sp. Uapishka_2. The sequence continues at coordinate 7,824 of JASZXT010000370.1, forward strand.
GCACAAAGCTCAACGCTATCCTGAAACCCTACTTGGAGAAATGCGAAGCCAGTAAGGCGAATCTAGATGCAGTCAAACCTCTTAATATCATTGTCATCACCGATGGCGTACCATCCGATGATCCGGAATCGGTGATTGTCAAGGTTGCAAAGAAGCTTGACAAGCTGGATGCAGCTCCGTGGCAGGTTGGCATTCAGTTCTTTCAGGTTGGAGAGGAGTATGGTGCTGCGGAGGCGCTGCAGGAGCTGGATGATGGGTTGAAGGAGGCGAATGGGGGAATTAGGGATATTGTGGATACGGTGCCGTGGAAGGGGAGGAGTGAGACGGGGTTGAATGCGGAGGGGATTTTGAAGGTTGTGTTGGGGTCGGTGAATAAGAGGTTGGATCGGAAGAGGGTGAGTTTGGATGGGCGGCCGGGGCAAGGGTCTTCGTAAAATGAATGGATTCATATAAGGGATTTGTTTTACTTGGGGAAAAGGCTTGGGATAGGTGCAACCAGGCGTTGGGGGACTTTTATTGGCTATTGAGATGCAGGCTTTTTTTTGGAGATTCCACTTTTCGTTGGTCAGAAATTAGATATTTCTTCAGTCTTCTCGTTGTAGTCATCCCGGGCTTTTTATTATATATCAGCTAATTTCTTACTCCGAATTGCAATTCATTCGAAGCTTCAGGGGTTTCTACCGACCTGGATCCTTGCTTCTGGATTAAAGTCGTTATGGGTATACATTTATAATGGCTCATTTGTCTCATCGTCCACCCGAAGTCGAAACAATGCTTCCAGTATTGTATACACTCTCGGTGGGAGTCATAGTGTGATGGTTTGGCCTTGCCTACTTAGTCTGCGTGAGAGTGGGTCAATGATGACACAATCTGGTATTTGTCGAATTAAATGGCTCGCACGCAAGCATATAATGTGCTCTCGCCCTCAACCATTTTCTACTATGTCAGCTGTCATATTTCACGAATCAGTTCTCTGCCGAAGATTTCACAGGATCATTCTATTTTCGCCTTCCGTGTTTGGGAAAGTGGCAGTATTATTGAATCGATAAAGGCTTACATGGATCAAACATATTTAGGCAAAATGAGGCATAGACGACGTCCCTGAAATACTTCTATAGTATCGTACAATTTCTATCTGTACCTCACCACACTATTTGCGCTATGGTGGTGTTTTGCTCAAAGGATAACTCTAATGCACATGTCCTTTCCAATGACAGCTGGATCGCCGGCACATTCCAGAGCTTTGTCATAAACGCATCGCCAGCAAGTGTCTCTGCCTTTGATGACCAAGCAAAAGCGCTCATCATCGTCGCGAGCGCTCAGGTGCAACGCCAGCAGCCATCTTGCAGCTGGGTTATCGGATACATCCCAGAGCCACGTATACTTATGAATTTGCAATAGGTTTTCAACATCGAGATCAGAGTTCAGAACTCTGCTTCTCAATACACGCTCCCGAGACGAAGGTGGAGAATGTGTAATTTGGTGTTTAGGCCAGCGAACCTGACACAAAATCTTTCTTGCGCCCTCGTTGCGCTCGAGGAGCCAGCCTGGGTCTCTGCCCCCATGTACATTCCCATCAATGTGGACTTTGTCAAGGCTACTTAACCCATCAAAATGGGATTGGAAAGTCTGATAAGGTACCTCACAATTACACGCTGGCACTCTCTTGGTTCGTACACACACTTCCTGCATTGCTCTGAATCCTATCTTAGCAGGTCTAACGCTCGAAGACTTTTCTAGTGGGGTCCCTTGATTCCAATTGAACAGCTGCGTAATTTGAAATGCATCGGATGTCTGGCCAACAAGGATACGGTCTCTCTTTGCGGTACTCAATCCGTTGCATCCGGGCATTCTGTCCTCTTCTTCAATAGACCAGACAATATCAGTTGGACCATCGATAATTCGTGCTTTGCGCAAACCATGTCGAGAGGGAACGCCACGTACCACTCGCATCGCGTTTATTGACGTATCAAGAGGATCGTCGGCATCTACAGAATCAAAAAATATACTCCAGCCCCACCCACTGATTAGCACAGCAGGCTTGATATAATCTTCAGAATATGCTTTCCCCAGAAGCAATCGTGTGAGAATGCTGAATGATGACATCAAATTGAATTCTTCGAACCCCAAGGTTGGTATGACCCACTCAGTTTCATGCCCTGGGTCATCTATGTCATAAGAGTCTCGAAAACTACCAAGACAAAGAGGCATATTTCGGCAATCTTCGAGGTCGTCCTCTTCAATCCTCGCGAATGTAAAGATCAGAGAAACTAGATTCGGCCAACAAATTTTCGAGGGTACTCCCGGGGACTTAGAAGTTATACCCTGCCACTCATCTCCCTCCAAAGCGAAAAGGAACTTTCCAGCGCGGACGATCTGCTCGTCCAACAGGCTTTGTGTTTTAAAGTGTTTATCGAATATAATGCTATTGATCTGAACAACTTCATTCTGACGAGGCAACGAGAGAGCCTGAGAAATGGCGATGCACCTTGCTATGACCCAATGAGAGCAGTAGGAGATTTTTTGGTCCGGTAGCCTCGCTTGTTGTAATGTCTTAAGGCCGTACCCGAACGCTTTGGTCCGGTGTTCATGAGCAATCTCGGGGCTGCTGTAGTCCTCGACTAAAGAAAAAAGAGGCTGATGAAGGTCTATCGGGTCCATGAGAGAGGCATCTGCACATCCCTTCTCGCTTTCTTCAATGATCACTACACTCGATCCATCTCCGAAGCGAATTTCGCTTTTTCCCAGTAAGACGGTGACAGAAATGCCCAGAATACAATAACACCAGACCACTATGGTATTTATTCCAGTGTCACATCTCAAGTGGAGCAGCCTATGTTCAGGAAAGCTTTGCAGTGATTGTAACCACATGAGTAAGGACTGGAAGATTGCGAATGGTATGCGCCGTATGCTGACAGTCTCCGGCATCACGAGCACAAAGAGGTTCTCCTCTCCATCTCTGGTAGTATCGGTTGCCCTATTAGGGACGTTTGACTTGAGGGTGCTCTGAACCTTGTGCTCAACTGCCTCGTACAGAGCAGCCCACTGAAAAGCAGCCGTCTGCTCCTGGCAAGCTCGAATTGTCCCAAGAAGTGCCACATAATCCGGAACCACACCGGCATCACCTCCAGAGTCTCTTACAATCCTGTCAACAGCCTCCACCAGCATCAGAGCGAGGGACTGATGCTCATGTGCAAAAGCAAGCCCGGATAATTGGATCACCATAGAAAACAAGGCTGGGTTCTTCAAAGCTTGCTGTACAGTCGGTCCTGCTCCAGATTCCAAGACTATGTCCATGTATCTGGATAGAGTGGATTGATCGGCCTTTGCAACTATCTCCCGGAAGTGGAAATTGATTACATCGTCAATGCGATGCCTTCCCAACAACGAGGCCAATTTCGTCTCTGTTATTGAGTCTGAACCGGCTTTCCTGATTGCATCCACGAGCGCTAGGGACCCTAAGGAAGAGACCACTTGGCTTATAGGGTTGACGATGTTGGTGAGCTCCAAGCCCAGCTGGAACCCCACTGGTACTGGCATCTTTCACAGGGAATGAACAGATGATTTCGAAAAGAAGCCCCTCAATGCAAGGAACTGATGTTTATATATATTGCGACAATTACGCTCGAGCAACAGGTACAGGAAAATATAGAATGGTCGTTTCATCCAAAAAGATCGGGCTGGCAGTAGACTAAGCCATCCACACCTCACGGATGTTCGAGTCAGGCTTCCACAGTGGCGCTTTCCCATACTAGGATAGACTTATGCAGGGCGACGCCTTCCTCCCCGAGTCTGCCACACTAGCGAGATCACCTCGGCGCTTACATTTGATAGGCTTCCATCGAAGCAATTCTGCACTAATGGTTGGCAGCCAGTCTTCTTTTCATTTCTTTTTTTTTGATTGCGTCCCCTCCTGAGGTATCGTGCAATGCCTTGCAACCATTGGCCTGGATGGTCTATCATGAGAGTATACCAAAATGCGACTTTTGCCAGCGGCCGGTAGAGATTCGTCTCATGTTGTTCATGCCAAGTCAGAATGCTGGCGTCAAGCTTCTGACAAGAAAGAAGGGCGAAACTTTTGCTGAAAGAAGAAGCCTACTCCGGCGTCAAAAGCCAAGCTTTGCTCGCCATAGCACCCAAAGTCTTACTATTGTATACGAGTACCTTCTCACTGGATTGTTGAAATCTCAGTAGTCGAATGGTTAAAAGCATGTCAGGATGCCCACACTCATTGCCCTTCCACTATCGATGAAGCTTGCGTAGATTTTCGTCCTCTACTTCTCCTTCAATACTATCAAAATTTCAGTCGGAAACGCCCATACGTACTGTTGCTTTCCCAGATTAGAGGCTCACGTTATTTCCGCCCACATTCAGTATTGAACAATCTTTAGACGTGTGCGGAATTTCACGGTACAAATGAAAGGACGAGATCACACTATGGCTCCACGGAGCTGACAATGGGAAGGGTATTATGGTGTACAAATGTTCGACTCTTAGGCAATGTCATGGACGCTTGAAACCAGAGTTATTCTGGTATTTTCAGAAACGAGATATTTGTGCGTTGTGGAAGTGTCATGTGACCGACGAAGGCATAGATGTCGCGATATTAATACGGCCTTTGCGAATTGTAGACAAGCCACTGCTTTACTTTCAACATGGCTCTCGCTGAAGATCACCACGATCAACTTGAGACATTTGAAACAAATAAGCTAAGTGAGGAAGTGTGTCATATCTCATTGACTTGATTCTCAGCAAAAAAATGATTATCAAAAAGCATTTGCTCGATCCGATAAGTCTTTCAGTTTACAGTCTTGCCCACCTAAATGTCCCAGACTGCTGCTCCTCACAAAAGCTGGACGACTCACATCAATTGCCGTTTTCTGGCCAATAAAATGACTTGGTAAAATATACAGAGCCTTGATAAGTCGGTAAGTATATCTTCAAAGGTTGTTTCCAGACAAATGACCAGTCAGTATACCAACAACATCAGCCCGTCCATACTCTCGCGCAACCTCCACCGGTGTCTGTCCATTCGAATCCAGCGCACCAACATTCGCGCCACGGCTCAACAATAACTCAACTCTATCAACATACCCGCCTCTAGCAGCATAATGCAATGCAGTACCCAAGCCAAACAACGTCCACGTGCTATAGGCCTCTTCATTATGCGCCCACTTCACCGCATTCACCTCAGCCCCATCATCCAAAAGAAATCCCAACACCTCCAAACGCCCATCTGCTGCGGACTCCGCCGCGTTTTGCAGAGCGTCGAGGTGAGATGCACCATAATCGTAGAAAAGCTTGACAATATGCAATGGAGCATTTGCACAGGCTGATGAGACAGGAGTGCGTGCGTTTTGCGGAGCGGAGGCATTTGGGGAGGCGCCATGCGAGAGGAACCAGTGGACTAGCGGCTCGTTCGTCGTAGTGTAGCTAAAGAATATGTGAGCATTGGATTATGACATAGCTTTTTGCAGCGCAAGAGCAAGATCAAAGGGTTTGGCCCAAGAAATGCTGGGGGGAACGAACCAGAGAGGAGGGCACATATTTGGGGCCAGTGGAGCGTCAATGTCCCAGCCATGGTCGAATAGAGCTTGAAAGATGTCGATGGAGCCAGTGTCTAATGCTTTCAACGTAGCAAATGGCTGGGGCTTGACGCCTCGGCTGAGTACGTAGGACACAAACTCAGGTTTGTTCTCGTCAATGGCTTTGTGGAGAACTAGAGTGAAGGGCCATAGATCTTGGTGATAGGGTATGTGGGCAGGTTGGGGCCCAAAAAGTATGTCATAGGGCTCTGAGCTGGGTTGAGGCGGCCATGCTGAGAGGATTTTGGTGACTGTAGTTAGGTCATTCGTGATGACGGCCTTTTCGAGCTGTTGCGTTATCTGTTGGTCCGTTGCGCTTAGATCGGACGGTAGGGTCTCCATTTCACGTTACAGACGAAACGGGACTAAACATGCCAGTAGTGTAGAATCGCAAAGATGGGAAATCGAAGTAGGAAAGACAGAGCAGCCGCGACCATAGTTGCCTGATCAGTAAACAACATGGTCGGAGCTGGATTATGAAAGCAAAGCTGAAAAGGTCAGCGATCCTTCTATATCTTAGTGTGGCAAGAACTGAGGCTATCCGAAAGAGCTGCATTGGACCGGCGCGAATGAGGCCAATCTGATAGGTCAAGTCTACTCAAGCTAGAGGCTTAGCTCTGGTGCTAGAATCTGTCTCGTTTGCGAGACTTTGTGAACTATTCAATCTTTCATAGATTATCAGTATGGAAACAAACGTGTTTAGTGATGACCGCAGGGCTATGTAGCACAGGAGTTCATGGGACGATGAAACCCATGGGGATGAGCTGATGACAGAACTTGTCATAGTCGGCCTCTTTGGGCTTGAAAAGGAAGTAGATGTGAACTTGCAGCCTCGGAATCAAAGTATCAGGATTGAAGGCGACGTCTTGGTCAATAGGGATATTTTTGTGCTGATTGGTAGCGAAATCCAGAAGACGAGGTTTCATAGAAACATCTCTTCAAGATGATTTTGGATACTTACCTGGCGGCCTCTGTTACCGTGCGTTGTTTCCCCATTTCTTCATCTGCCTGAGCTTAGTGCTTGGCTGCTTGAGTCATGCAGAGAGCCTGTGATATTGACATCAGCTTAACCTCGGGTACTGACTTAGGAGGAAGATTGGTATTGCTCCCGAAGGTGAGCCATCCGATAAACTCAGCCTCTTTCTCTTCATCCACCTCTTCTCGCACTATTTTGCGCAATTTCGTGTCTTTCCGGCCGTCCGCGATAGAACTTTTGATTTTGTATGGACTGGACAGAGATGCGCACCGTTACACGGTGACACGTGGCCTGAAATTGGCGCTAGTATCCAGATTTTAATGTCTCGAAACTAATTTCTTGACAAGGTAAGGAGATAACACGCTTCCTACAACTGAGTCGCGCAATTCTGAGAGAGCGTCCCCTTGTTGAGGTCGCATCCCTATTTATATACATTTGAAAGCTTGATAGGCACGAAAGGCTTTGTCCGAGACTGATCTCTGGCTCGATACCACGTAGGGAGATTATTAAAGTAGCATAACATTACTTTAAAGATCTTCAGTCTGGAATGACAATAGTGTATAGAAAGATGATGCTATGTGGCCACTGAAATCGGTCAATGAACTGTGATTTGGTTGTGGAGCATTTTTTTCAACAGCTTTGCAAACCAAACAAGTGCGTAGACCAGCATGTGCGAAATGGTTGTGAGCACATGATATCATTGACCATCCCATTTCCCATAGGAAATCGTTCAATACCAGGAGGCTGCTCTTCAGAATCTCCATGAAGTAGACCAAAGTCCTACGTCAAGATGGTGTACCAAACGATTGTATTCAGATATGTCCATAACACTACCTTTGCTTCCCGAATCCAGAGTCAGTAATGCCTTATCTTATGACATCTTTTCTAGGCCGCTCCGTTATGCCATCAAGTAATATCTTCTCATACAAATATATATCATCTTCCGCGATCCAGTGAACAACTCTACCCATCTAATTACCCATTAGTAGCTTGTAAATTCATGGAAAAATGTGCGACTAACGTTTCTAGCCAAGTTATGTAGATAATTCTCCAAAGCCTGTACAGACAACCTAGCAGCGTCATCGTCGCCTATCTGTACAAATTGCAGTCCAACTTGTAGTTTGGGTGCGCCCAGACCATCTAGCTTACGGGCATGCTCCACGATGATTCTTTCAAGGTCGTCGTCCGGGTCTAATATGCCGTCGGTGAGCATTATCATATTCAATCCGGGTTTTCTAGGATCTCTGCTGTATTCATCGATATATTTACCAAGCTCCTCATGAAGAACAGCAGCAATGTAAGTATGTCCATGAGGTTTTACCCGCTCGAAGATGTTCGTGACCTCTCTAGAGCCGTGAAGTCCTTTGACGCCTTCGCCAAGCTCATTGACAAATTGGACGCTGACTCCTTCGAAATTGTGCTTAGAAACGATGACAGAAGCATTTGCGATGATATCTCTTGTGATGTTCCAGCGTTCGCCGAACATCGAGCTTGAATCATCGACCAGGAAGACGGTATCATAATCTCGAAGCCTGCTGTACAATGAAGTCGCCTTGTCCTTGGACTCCCCTTCTTGTTTGACTTTATCTCGCATTTTTTGACCAAATTCTTCTAAAGACACATCGGATTTCTTTCTAACGTTGATTTTCGGAACACTGTAGCAGGAACGGTCAGCAGAGCAGAAGCCTTATTTGAAGGATGGATCACCTTGAGCATTCACTTAATCTGGCGACACAAAAACTCAGATGGCGTTTGAGTGATGTAAGCTTGGATCGAGTACCTAGGCTTTGATGTTTGTCTACGACGATCCGTAGATCTCCAAGCACACCAATGCAGCAGTCCAAAGCAGCCTGTAATATTTCTTGTCCGATAGACGATGACAATATAGCAGTGAATGCCTCTTCCTCCTCAAGAAGGCTATATAATGAGTGGACTTCCAGGCTGATTTTACCGAAGCTCTCAGGGGCGTCTACACCTAGTGCTTGTTTAGTATTTTGCTAGATGAAGCATAGGAAGAGACCCTACAAGAGCCATATACTTTCGATGCTAAAGTACAAACAGAATGGATGTCGCTCATACCGATTGCATTGACCTTACATCGAAGACTGGGACCGAATACTCTACCTGCCACATCTTTAAGGCGCCAGCAGGTGTCAAATTGACCTCCATAATCGGGAGTCTTCAAGGAAATATTGAAGTCGACTTCCTCGCCAACTTTGACAATACGTTCTATCACGTTGGTATTGGGTGGATGCTCTGGATCAATCCCGAGGCTATGATAACTAAATTCTAAGAAGACGTAGCACCCCTTTGGCCAGTCGTATGGGCCACTGTTGCGGACAGTCCAATGCTTCTCGAATTGAGTATTCGGTGCTATGAACGAGCCCTCAGGAACACTCTCACGGACAAATTGGGCTTGGAACTCAGGTCTGAATGCAAGTCTGTTGCGAATATCTCTCCATCGATCTCTGGCCCTTACTCCTCGTAAGATCAAGATCAAAATATCAAGCCATTCTTTTCTTTCAAGCATTGGCGCCGGCATCGTCTCCGAGCCAGCCAGCCCAAGTCGCCTAGCTTGTAGCGGGTTACGTGTTACCATCTCTGCTGGGGCCGATTTAGCGGTCTGGGAAGCTTCGAGATCGCCTTTACTAAAGACGAATGCTGTGGATTCAGGAGCTTCCTTCGGTGCATCCTCAGATGATAAAGACGTCAGACCAGAATTGACCAAGCTTCCTTCCTTGTCAACACCAGCTCTGTCTTCTTTAGAGAATCTACCTTGCACAACGTCAGACTCGGCCTGGTTGAGACTCGAGGTTTGGTTTCTTTCACCGCTCTTTCGTGGCAAGGCAAACAAAGCTAGGGACCGCATATGCCGTGCTAAATGACTACGAAGTGGCTCCTTCTCTCGGAAACAAAGAGGACACTTCCCTCTTATGTCGTTGCCAGCAGGCTTTGAGCACATTTCGAGGAGAGCTGGCAGTTGTTGTATGGCAAAGGAATTGGGGTGCTTGATCTTCTGATGATCCACGAATGCGGATTGCGGAGAAAACGAGTGATGGCATTCACGACAGACCCATTGATTTCTGTGGATTTGTGCTTCATGCTGGAACCATTCACGACGAGTCCTGTAGGTCTTTTGAGGCTGGGCGCAGTGCTCAAAAGTACATATGTAGGGTTGGAGATCTCTCAGTACGTGGATCCTATACACTTTTTATTACTCACAGCTGCCAAAACAGTCGTGAGAGAGTTACCTCCACGAAAGCGTGCTTGGAACCCTCAAGACTTCATAACAGTAGGGGCATTCAAAAGGCTTGTTATCTAAAGATTCTGAAGGTGGCGGAGGCATCTGGAGTTCGCTCTTATCGCTCACGTCCCCCAACGTAGCGGATGAAGTCTCTGATGAATTGTCATCAAATTTGGAATCCTGAGTCTGCTCTTGATTCTGAATGAAAGCCGTGAGGGCTGAGCTTTCATATACACTCATGGCAGTTGTACTAAGACCACTCGCGGTACTGTTTGGTCCAGAGCCAGGATTTTCACCAGAAGGTACAGACGTCGTGTCCAGCTGGGCCATTGGAGGCAAATTGTATGAAGACCTGCTCTCGTCTTTCTCAAGGTACTTGAAAAATTGTCGCCGGCGGCTGCTCGCTTTCCCCAAGCGGCGAATTAAGAATGAACTTGATTCTTTGAGCTGAGGAAATTTCTCCTCTACGTGCCGAATGTCCCACTCTTCGGATTGGGAGATGTCCATGTTGGCCATCCTCATGTAGCGGTCTCGTGGGACAGCGTTTCTGATAGTCATAGAAAGCTCGTACAGGAAGGTGATGATCTCGTTGATGTCTTCTGAGATTTGCTTGAGCTCGCCGGGAAAATCTGGCGTACTGCCACCTGATGTGGAGTCGGTCGAGTCTGAATCGGAGAGTTGCTCTTCATAAGGATTTCTCCGGCCGGAGACTATTGCGAGTCCTGAGACCGTTTTAGACTTCTGTTACAGCACTACGATGAGGCCATCGGCAGTGGTAGGCTAGCTTACCGTCTTCAAGGTTACTATTTAGATCCTGAAGCATAGCGATGACTCGCTGCCGGATGTGCCCTGCTTCTCTAAGACGATAGTCCAAAGACACTTGTCCCAAGTGGTGAGCGCCAACATTGCCAGCCCAAACTCTGAATCGACTGAATTCATTCTGCACCTCATGGAAGTCTAAGTGCTCATTGTGTCCGGTCTCCTGTTGACTGAGAGTTTTACAGAGAGATTCGAAGGCTGCAACACATTTGATACAGCAGACAGTGATAGTACTTGGACTGAACTTTGTCGCTGCTTCCATGGTGGCCTTGATATCGTTATGATGGTTACAGATACTCGGCCTGGACCGACTCCTCCTGAGCCTCATTAATTTTCAGCCCCCAATCTTGCTGCCCCTCATTTCCTACGGCCCATGCAATCCAAAGTTGCTCAACGAGCGGGATACACCTGAGTGCAATAATTTTGCGCGTGCATTGACATTGAAGCTAGCAACCTCCAGCCAGATTGACCCACTTGATTCTAATTATCATGGCTGAAGTCGCTGGCTTGGTCATGGCCGCTTTCCCGATAATCATCGAGGGTCTCCATCTATATGTTGAAGGTGTGGAGTCCATCAAGAAGTGGTGGAGTTATGTCAAAACCCTCAAGCGCCTGATAAGAAAGCTCGAAATGGAGAAGACCAAGCTTGAGAACAGCTGTACAGAGCTTCTGTATGACATTGTTGATGAACAGACCCTCTCTTTGCTTCTCGAGAAGCCGGGAGGTTATCGATGGCGTGAAGACTCTCTTCAACAAGCTCTCAGAGTACGCCTTGATAAGTCTTTCAGCGTATATATGGGAGCAATCCAAGATATGAAGGAGACCATGGATGAATTCAAGGATAAGCTAGAGCTTGACGCGGATAACAAAGTGAGTGATCCATTCTTCACAAGCAAGGCATCGTACTCTACCTCGCTCGTACTTGGATTACACGAGCGAGGTCTGGTGTCTGGATGTTAAGTCCCATGCTGACCGATTGTGTTGCAGCCGAGATGGACAGACTACAGAGCCCACAAAAGAGAATGGAAACGGGTACACTTCTGCTTCTGCGAGCATACGATTGAAGAGCTACTGGACAATTTGGGGAAGGACAACAAGGATCTCGCAGACCTGCTGGGACACAGTCAGCGCATGGAGAGGATACGGCTTTCAAAGAGCACGGGCAATGCGAAGGTATATGATCGTGTGCGGGATCATGCGAGGAATCTATATAGAACGTTGAAGCATACTTTCAGTTGGCCTTGCGGTTGCGCTATACCCCACAACGCGAGCCTAAAGTTGGAGTACCGCAGTAACCCAGAGCCCGCCGTAACTGGCGCAAACTCAGGTACCCAATTCAACGTACTGTTCTTCTTCGAGACCGGACAGAACACTGCCCAGGGTTCCAGGATTTGGCGAGATACCCTGATCGAACCATTGTCAAGCCCTGAACATCAAGAGCAAATCCCATCTTCAAAAATCGCAGCCGCGAAGAGTTTCGCCTCCTCGGCCGCGACGCGGAATAATGCTTCAGCAATCGTAGCTGCAACTGGGATCTCTTTTACGGCTATCGGAGGCCAGGGCGCTACAAGCACTTTCAACGTGCAACCATTGCCCCAACTACCAGCTCAGAACAAGGCCTCGCTTGCCCCACAAGCAAGCCCTTCAGCTACTATGTCACCCCGGAACGACGCGACACTTGCTCTGCGCTCGCTATCGTCGTCTGAGAAGATCGAGTACCTATGCGGAGCAATGCTGAAAACAACAAGGATTGAATGTCTTGGCATCCTTGCTGATGATTGTGACAAACAGCATCGCATATCAATCACTAGAACGTCGAATGGGCCAGACCCCTTGGAAAAACTATCACTGGAAGCTCTGCTAGCTGAGAAAACACTCGAAAAGAAAGACAGACTTATGATTGGGGTGAAATTGGCATCAGCACTGTTGCAGTTGCATAGCACACCCTGGCTTTGCGAATATTGGACTACGCATGACATATACTTTTTCAAACAAGCTCGAACCGCCCTTCTCGCACTCGACAAGCCTTTTGTGTCTCGGTGTTTCGACTCTCCTAATTGTACCAATCAGGCTTCACCAAAAAATAACAGGTTCTTACCATCTGAAATCCGGAACCAGAGCCTTTTTGCTCTAGGTATAGTCTTGATCGAACTTTGGTACGGCAAACCTCTTGAAGGTCTACGAGTTGATGCCGACATGGGATGCTACCGTCAAGCTAATTCGATAACTGACTTTGCTACTGCGACTCGTTTGATAGAGGCTGTATATGCTGACGCAGGTGATTGGTATGGAGATGCTGTGAGGAGATGTATCAGGTTTGACTTTGATCAGAGGTATACCACCCTTGATAGAGAGTCATTGAAAGAGGCTGTGCACATGGGTGTTATCAAGCCGCTGGAGAACAATCTTGGTACGTTTTGCGGTGCTAATATAAAAGAAATCTTGGTGTGAGATGAAGCATTAGACTTTGAAGATTAGTGGGGTTTTCGAACGGCTTGATGCTCCTCAACTAAAGAAATGGAGTTTTTATCAAGTTTCCCGGGCTCAGAAACGTGAGTATGACGTGGATGCACTCTGGTGCTCCCAACAAGCAACTCGACATTCAAGAGTATACACCCCAGTGCGGCTGGCACCAATTGGCTGCCCCACAGAAGTCTGCGCTTGTGCCACAAGAATTGCTGTCTGAGCAGCATAGCCTACTTCCACATCTAGCGTTCACAATTGGTCCACACGTATCCCCATCACCTGCGGTCGAAGCCGGCCTAAAGGGTAAAGATGGCGGTGTGCGATTGTGGAGCAATCACCAAAGCTTGCCTGGCAGCCAGTGCCGCAGCAGAGGAATTGATCCTGGATGTTGTTTTCGGTCCGCAGTGGCCTGCTGCGCTGCAGCAACGGTAATAGTAGCCCGGCTCATTGGCGTTTGGAGGGAAGCCAGCTCCTGGGCAAGAGACACCACCTTGGGCGTGGCCACAGACGTCAATGTCGGGTATGGAGGAGACATAGGGGTTCATACTCGTTTATAATACTGTCGCTGCACGGCTGGAGCCTCTGCTAGCGGAAGCCTCAAGGCAGCTTGTGCGGTCGCAGTGAGCTGGACGGCTGTCACACTGTTGTAAAGATGGGTCAGCAAATGCTGTATTTACGCTCAGGCTCTCTGGTGACCTCGAGAAGGGATTGTGTGCAGCCTACGAAGACGTGCCGTCCAGGGAGAGCGCTACATACCCAACCATAGTGGCTGCCTGAAGCAACCTGCCCTTTAGCTGTGACCCTATCACGCTATCATATTCAGCACGAGGTTTGATTCTTACAGGAGCTGTCAGAACCACATTGTTGAACTCCATACTGTGGGCCACAATGCTGAGCAATTACCGCCGACCCAATAAGCATCATGAATCCGGCAGAGACGAAGGACGGCATTGCTCAATAGAAGGTATACTCTGAAGGCGAATTATAGGTCTGTCGAGGAGAGGGAGGGGAGGCAGCTTTCGCGATACACTCAACGCATGCATCTTGCGAGAAGGAGCGATTGGCAGCCAAAAAGCTAGACGCAAGTGACTACCTTAGCTATGAAGACTTGAAGCTTTTTTGCCATTATTACAGAACTCTCTGAGCTTGTAAACAATTTCCATGCTTCTGCACCACGCAACAACTCTCGACCTGCATATCCATGTCGAATGTATAAAATCAATGCAAGGAACCTGCTAAGTGGCACTTGCAATCTCAAGCACGAAAAAGTTTCTCTTGATTTATATTCCTCGCATTCATAAGGAAAGTCGTAGCAAAATGAGCCCCGATACTGATAGATAGGTCTCCGGTGGCCCACACTCCCTATAGTACCTTAGGGGGCTTAGGTTGCTTGGCTAGAAGTAGATCCTTTGGGGGTTCTTTGGGGCTTACTCCGGGTCAGTAATCCGGCGGGCGCTAAAACATGATGGCGGCTTCTTCCGCCCAAATTCTTTTGTGTCCAGCGCGCGTTAATACAGAAAGCTGCAAGGTATGACTCTTTGGCCATTCTTGTGTAATGGCGACTACTGACTTGGTGCAGCTGATACGTCTAGCCGTTAGGGAGTACCTAGACCTTAGCCTCTGCAGTCGTTGACTCACCCTGCCAGGCAATGTGGACAAATTCGAGTCATCATCCATGCATATTGAGATTTGAGCACATCCAACCTTTCGCCTCATGCGCCATGTACCTGCACTCAGCTATCCCAGAGGTAGAGGAGTCAGGCAAAACCGTGGCCCGGACAGTTTGACTGTCCAAGTGCTTTTCAAAAAGTTCAAGTTTCCCCAACTATCATCAGAACAGCGGCTGAAGCGCCCTTTGGAGAGTGCAGCATCTCTAGAATCTGCATTCCCCTGGAGAGCACTTCGTAAATGGGTCAGAAATTCAAAAGACTTCATCACATCCATAGCGAGGAATACCAGGGTCAGTAAGACAGTGACGCCTGCCAGCATTGGACCCTCTACTAAGTCTAAAAACGCAAACGCTGCTACTAGGCCTGATACCTCAGCGAAATCAAAGCACGCAAGATCTTCTGCGAAAGTCGAAGCTGAAAGGAGGACCGCGAATTCAAAAACTGTTGCCAGGGTCAAGACTGAGGTGAGGCGGGGGGCTCAAAGACCTTTCGGCTACAACAAAATGAAGTCCTATATCCAATTCCTCACGACCCCTACCTCGGATACCCCGGGTACGGCTTTGTACCTCCACTTCGATGACAAACGATATATAGTGGGCAATGTACATGAGGGTCTACAACGAGCTGGGCTACAAGTGGGGGCCAGGTTCTTCAAAGCCAAAGACTTCTTCCTCACCGGTAGAACGGAATGGCAAAAAAATGGAGGATTGATAGGGATGATCCTCACATTGGCGGATGCTGCGAACTCGAGCGCAGCAGCTAGAGCGGAAGCGTTGAAGTTGAAGGTTGAACGTGCAAAGAAACGGCAGGAGGAGGAGCTCCATAGGAGGAAGCCATCCAAGAAAGCCAGCTTAGACTCTATTCAAAGAGAAGACGCGCAAATGTCGGAAGAGGATCCAACAGTGACACTACATGGAGGACCTAACCTTACTCACGTGCTTGCCACAGCGAGGTCATTTGTATTCCGGAAAGGAACACCTATCAAAATCATTGAACATCAGGATGAGGGTCATTCGAGTACAGGCAACCTCGATTGGGAACCGACTTGGGCCGATACAAGAATACAGGTCTGGGCAATGGCTATCACCCCGTCCTTCAACGATGGCTCTCACAGAGACCATCGACCAGTATCACCACGGAAACGAAGCCTGGGCGAGTTCATGACAGGCGAACGTCCAAGCCCAGTAGAAATTGCCAACCAATGGTCCGTCCAGCCCAGCACCTCCGAGAACCAAGTAGAGCAAGATCAAAAGATCCGTGAATTCTGTGTTTCCGAGATGTTTGGCTCAAAATGGCGTTACGACAATCTGGTAGAAACCCCATTACACGAAGTTAAATTGCCTGCAGCAATATTTTTTCGAGATGCACAGACGCACAAGATCGAGAAGTACGCAGGGCCAATTCCAGACGGCACAACACCTGTGCCCAATGTCAAAGTCTTGGTTCGCCAGCCGTGGCCGGGGGCATTGATTGAACATTTACCTCCCACGAAACATTCAACAACGGCAATGTCCTACATCATCCGAAATCATAGACAACGTGGGAAGTTCAAACCTGCCGCTGCAAAAGCACTGGATGTGCCGACAGTCCCTTTCTGGTCAAAGTTAGCAGCAGGAGAAGATGTTCAATTAGAAAATGGCACTACGATTACACCAGACATGGTTCTCGAAGCAGGCAAAGAAGGTGCTGGTTTTGCCATAGTCGAGCTCCCTTCCAAGGATTATGTCCAGGATCTGATCGACAGGCCCGAGTGGAGTGCTGAGAAGCCAATGGTTGGGCTTGAGGCAATTGTGTGGCTTCTTGGTGCCGGTGTTGCTCAGGATAGGAGACTCATTACGTTTATGAAAGAACGTAGTAAGTTGAAGCATATTGTTTCCTCGCCGGATCAGTGTCCCAATTATCTTTCCATGACTTCGGCAGCATCTGCAGCTATTCGTCATCACGGGGTCGATCCTGCCCGTTATCCTATTCCTGTGCACAGCAATGCTGTCTCGCTAGTCTCGGAATCGCTACTTGACCAGCCTGAGAATGAGTCTATTGTCTGGCTTCCGGCAAAGAGGGGACTGAAGTTGCAACTTGAGCCCACCTTCGCAATAGAAGAAGGAGAAATTATACCTCATCTGGATACAGCCCTTGTCGAACATCAGACTCCCCAGGAAGTGATCAAGCTTGGTCAAGCTGCTCAGAGCGAAGTCAGCAGAATGTCTGCAGAGGAAAACGGTGCCAATCACGACCTACCTGGTCAGGACGCCGAAATCGTCTGCTTAGGCACGGGATCTGCGCTGCCCTCACAGTATAGAAATGTCTCTGCCACTCTTCTGCGAGTGCCAGGCTCCGGATCTTATCTACTTGACTGTGGTGAAAACACTCTGGGCCAATTGAAACGCGTCTACTCAGAGACCGAGTATGCCGAGGTGCTACGGGACCTAAAAATGATCTGGATAAGCCATCTACATGCCGATCATCACCTAGGGACAGCGTCTGTTGTCAAGGCATGGTATGAAGAGGTTCATGGCAAAGATGTTACTAAGCGTCCTCGACCATCCCTAACGGAACAGCTCCTGTCTCCTGGCAAGTTTCTAGAGGAGGGTAAACGGCTCTTCGTAGTTGGGCATCACAATATGCTACGATGGTTGGAGGAGTATTCATCAGTCGAAGACTTCGGCTACAATCAGCTCATACCTTTGGAACCCTTCCCAGCAGCACGGTCCAAACCCGATCTCGGACCTCTCGAGTGGAATGGCATGCAGGTAGGGTTCAACACCTCCAGGGACTCCTGGGTGTAAGTGCTCCCCATTTAATGCTGATCAAGAGTGCACTACTGAATTTATGCACAGCAAATCCGCTATCCGCAAGGCTACTGGTCTCTCCAATCTCGTGACAGCCTCAGTCAAGCACTGCTATGGGGCGCTAGCGGTATCTATGACATTCCCTACAGGCTTCAAGTTCTCATACAGCGGCGATTGTCGCCCATCTAGAGACTTTGCAGCGATTGGTAAAGGCACCACAGTACTACTGCATGAAGCGACGTTCGACGATGAGCTTAAAGGCGATGCACTAGCTAAAAAGCATAGCACTACCAGCGAAGCCATTGGCGTAGGCGCAGCAATGGGCGCGAGGAGGGTACTTTTGACCCACTTCAGCCAGCGCTACCAAAAAATACCTTCCATCAACTCCATGAATAGCTTAGGAGTCCAGCTCGAAGACACAGATCGTAGCGAAGAATTCGCCGATGCACCTGTTGATGAGAGCATGGCCTCAGCAGTTGAAGCCAAAGCTCCTATTAGCACCCTTGTGGAAGGGCTAGGTGAAGGCGTGTCAACTCCCCAAGCCGAACCTTCCTTGCAAGACCAACAGCCCCCACC
>JASZXT010000371.1:0-25946 GCA_035521555.1 Lecanoromycetidae sp. Uapishka_2
CCCCCTCCCCTCCCCCTTGCTTGACTCACCTCTGACGAGACAGGTGCAGCTGCGACTAAAGCAAAACTGGAATCTCCAGCTCTGAGTTGTGTTCCAATGGAACCCTTCTGCTCCTCTGCCATGGCTCAAGTAGACTTGCTCTATCCGTGCAAAGTATCTTGCAAGAGTTCGTCTGGCAAGAATGTCTTACTTGTTCGAAGAAGAAGAGATTCGAAAGAATTTCAAGGCGAGATAGTGATCAAAGATCATAGATCATTTTTGTACCCATTTGCTCTGTCCGTTTGTTCGAGATCAGAACTTTCTAGAGGCCTGTAGGCTTCTTTCAGATGACAAAATGCATCTTGTCCTGGATTGCGCTCTTTCTTCGAATGTCTGATCAAGGGGTTCCAAATACTGCCTTTGCAGCTCCCGATATGCTTGGATGGCGCAGCCTCATTTCCTTGTGTTTGATCTGGTGAGACCTGCCTGGGCACTTATGTCCTAGACAGTGTGTTACTTTGTTTTGTTGAGGCTTGTTTGACTCACTTATCCTTTTAGGAGGAGGGAGAGGTGGAGATTCTTTATAGCAGTACTCATCTACGTCCAGCGCTTGCTCCGCTGCAGAGCAAAGTATTCTCCCGAGCGGTGCAAAATTTTCTTGGTCGGAACGCACGAGTGACCAAAGACAAGGAACTTCGCGAGATTATACCTAATTGATTTATTGACGACTTGCGTTTGACCGCTCGCGGCTTGATATTGGCTTCATTCTTTGGTAAATGGAGGGCTGAACTTGGTATATGATTCTCTGTTTCCACGCCTATCAATTAGCCCATGGATGTCTTGGATTGTTCGAATGTGTCAGTTGCTAGCTCTACTTTACATGCAAAACCCGCTTGAAATGGATGGAAAATTTGAAAATTTGACAAATGAGAAGTTCAACGCTCCAATATAAATTCAAACCCGAAGATAGGAAAACAAGCCGCAAATGTCCATTGTTACCCCTGGACCTGGCGATCAACATCCTGAGCACCAGACCACGCTGTTCCGGACATATCGTTCCTTTAGTAGACCTTTTCGATACTGTAGACTAGACAGCTAGTAGCGATGGCTCTGCCGCGTTCACGATTGTTGCCGCTTGTATAGTCTTAGTAATAAAGGAGGGTAGCTGGTAGAGAGGGTGACTCACAATCTGCCCACACCTTTTCTAAGTTAAGGTAGTATTGCAAGTGCTATTTGTCAGGGCCGGCAATCGTAGGTAGATTGGGATTGGAAGTAGTTGTTGTTGATGGAATAGCAAGAGGGGGCGGGTTTTTAGGGTTCTCAGCCTCAGTGACGCCGTTCCAGATGGCTTTATTACCAGCTGTCCGTTCCCAGTTTGCCGTGTCTATGAGATATTGTTTAGCGTTGGCTGCGACCTTGCCAGCAGTCATATCGAATAAGGCCGTGTCGTATGCGAGGAAAGTAGCCATAACGCCTGCAACAAGAGCTGCCGCTGTATCTTTGTTAGTCATGGGATCATGGACGCAGAAAAGATTATTATGCAAGGGTGTCAACTTCAGGCGAGTGAATGTTCGTGCCTCATAACGGCCTGATACGCTTGCACGCTCGCTTCCCAACGGAAAAAAGAATTTCAAGGACGACGAAAAGAGCACATGCCTTGAACTTACCAAACGAAGTACCGGATTTAACAACGGGGTCTGGACCGGAAACACCCTGGCACGTTATTTGTTGCCCCGGGGCGAGAATGGTGAGAAGATTTCCTCCTTGAGAAAAAACGGCTCGGTTGCCGTCCATATCTGATGCACCAATGACGATTATTGGGTAATCCGGTGCTGCGAAAACAGCCGGGGCGGTATCGATATTCGATCGACCTGAATTTGTTGCCTGGTTTCCGGAGGCAGTCACGACGATTACATCGCGATCCAGCATAAATTTTATAGCATCACGTTGAATTCGTCGGTAGGGGTTTTGTATGTTGTTTGGGTCAACGGTAAGCTCAGAAGTCAAGGCTAGAAGAACAACGCTTTGCCCTTGACGACCTTTGTCGTAGATGTCTTTCCATATAAATTGGTTGACCGTAGCGGTCGATCTGGCCGTGAGATCTTTCATCTTAACGATTACGAGAGTCGCGCCCTTGGCAGCACCGTATAATTGACCTGCGGCTTTCGAAGCCGAACATGTACCGTGCCCAGGAGCACCCACTATGTTGCTATCATCCGTGTCTTTCGATTGGCCGTAGGCTGCTGAATCAGCCATTTGCAGGAACTCGACTTGCGCTGCAGGAAATTCCTACTCCACCTTGATTAATTCTCTTGGGAACAACAACAACAACAATTACAACGACAACAACACCTATGGAAGCGGGACTGACATTGGGATTGGCGGTTACCGCAGCACCCTGTAAGCAGTATGAGTCATGTTGCTGTCAAAGAGAAATCGGATGTGTTGCTCACAAGCTCTACATGATATATGTATCTGCCTCTTCCACCATGGTTCTCGTAGACGTAGTTTGCGAGATCGCTAATCTTCGAGACCGTGCTTTGAGGCGTCGAGTGTAAGTTGGGGGACGGGTATCATTGTCTGCAGAACTTACGTAGGCTGGCTGATAAACCTAAGCTCTGT
This sequence comes from Lecanoromycetidae sp. Uapishka_2, assembly GCA_035521555.1. Taxonomy (NCBI): domain Eukaryota; kingdom Fungi; phylum Ascomycota; class Lecanoromycetes; species Lecanoromycetidae sp. Uapishka_2. The sequence continues at coordinate 2,602 of JASZXT010000371.1, forward strand.
GACAGGCGTACTTTGAGTCGCCCATGCCAGGTTTCTTCTGACTTTATCAGGTTGCTCGTCGTATAGTTGTCCTGTGGGAGACGGTGCTGCAATCAGAGCTTGCAGTTGATCAGCCACGACGTTCTGTTCGGACGCACTAACGCCATCATCCTCTTGAATGAGTTTGAGTTGTGTATCGTTGACAACACCCGACCACAAAACGAGGGTGTTGTTGATATCTCGGAACGAGAAGACTTCCTTTGCTTGTAAGATTTTGCCGATATTTTGCTCGGTATTGTTAACGGCATCCTGATCTGAGCCGTTTTTGGGGTAAAAGAGCCACTCGGAGACGTTGCCGCTGGTTGGGATCATATTATCCGGACTAGGTTCTGTGCCGCCAAGGGCTGGTAGAAGGCCAGGGGGAGCCGTGACTTGGGCCAGACAGTGAATCGCTGTTAGGCCGAAAGCCACGCCAAGGTAAGAAAAGGAAAGCATTTATTCAGCGTTGTGAAATAGGACAATTCTTGTGGACAGTCCTCTTTATCAAATGTATAGGAAGAGAACGAGATCAAATTCTGGACTAAAGGGCTCGAGTTGTAAGTGAAAGTGGTTGAGACTCGCTGCTCATATATATATATATATATATATCTTCAAGTCAGATGCATAATGAAAGGGTGAGAAAAATTGCTCCTGGTGCCAACATCCTACGGGCTGTGTTCTCAGGCAGCCCGTATGATGAAACCGTGCACATTTTTACCTTCCAACATGTCTATCTCCAATACGCCGTTTCACTGTTGCATAAGACTCATGTGGCAATGCTGTATATGATCCTGATAATCAAGCTATCGACGCCATCTTCAGGTAGACCGGTGGCCTGGAGTCACAAGCCTCATGTCGAAAATGTCTCCATTGGAGTTCCGTCTTGAAACCACCTGTTTGTGGCAGATTTCATTAGGCCTCAATGAGTAGTACTGATGAGGTACGAACATTTAGCAGCAGGCTCTGGCCTAGGACTCACAGCTCCCTTGTCTCATAATATCGCTTTTACTTAGAGATTTGGTGCCACGTTTTTCTATTTTCACTTGTTCGTCCTCCCAAAGTACGCTGTTTGCAACATTTTAGGCCTTCTGAAACGTAGGTCCTACGCCCTTGCATGATTCGTCACCATAGCCCCAAAGAAGTCACAGCTACAGTAAGCAATGAGTAGGAGCAGCGGAGCAGAGGGTAGGTTCATGAGCTCATATTGCTAGGCTTTGTTCTGGCTATCACAGCGACGTGGCGAAGGCTGTGTCGACAAGTCTAGGATCGGAGATTGGATGAAGATCCGCGTGGATTTGGCACGTAAAACAACTGATCTTGCGACTTTACCACTAATAAAGCCATGGCGGCATCACCAAACGTTAATAGTAGTTGCGTCAGGTGTCGCAAGAATAGCGACGCCCCTGGATCCCATCCTATATTTTATCGTCTTACCACCATTCAGCCCGCCGATCGGAGGATTTTCCACCCAAGAGTGATGACCCCACACACACGCAGCCAGGAAATATGACCTAGACAATCCCAATACTCTGTAGGAATATGTTGGAAAACGAGGCTATATGGAAATTAAAGCTGATGAATCCTTCCAAAAACTATTAGTGGTACGTACCTTGAGGCCTGAAAGCGGGAAGAACGTGTGTCTCGCCGCCTATGATTGGGCTGGTCGCTTGCGATCCGATGTTGAAACAGGGTCGTAAGCCTGTTTCCAAGTTCCTACCTAGGATCCGGAAATTTGCGCTTAGGCGTGCCGCCCTTGTGCTGCACTGTCAGCTTAAAAGCCAACCCACGAGCCGTGGGATTATCGATTGACAGTATTGGATGTCTCGTATAAGCTCGATAAGGTAGTATTAGCTCCACAAGTATCGCAGAGCACCCGCTGACCCGAACGCGCTTAGCGGCTTGGCACTCTTGAGGGACTGATAATTGGCAAATGGAGGTAGCTTGCTTAGTCATGAGGTCTATCTAAGGTCAGCGGTTTCGCGCGTGTGCAACATGGATATACCAAACCAAAAACATTGCTTGTTCCTAATGTGGCATGAAGAGAACAAAGACATACAGAAACCAGAGACAAAGGCGACGGCATTTCTCATGCCTTTTCTCTGCTTCGAACATCGCACCATTTGGGTGACAATTTGATTACCTATATTGTACCCTGGATTCGATGAGCGGCCCGATTTATGCTACATTCGCAGAGTCACCTGACATATAGCTTCAATACAAAATAGCACAAGAACAAGATAAAGCCTGTGAATGTGCTAGCTACCCCTTGAGACCCAACTCGGGTCCTTACTGTCCCAGAATCAATTTTTATTCCATCCACCGAATCATTCCTTGTTGTTTTGCTTGTGTAATGAGGTACCTTAGTACCTTTTGCACAAGGGTCATTGCTTGTTCTATTATTGCCATTCTCACAGGAAATAAGGGTAAGCCGGGACTCTATAGATATATCAACAGGTCTCTTCGAAACTCGCGAGGCTGTTCATTTCAAGATGGAAGACCACCTGCGTAAGGAGGAAAAGGTAAGTCACTGTGGGCAGATATACTTGGTCGTCTTCGCAGAGGGGTGAAAAGATGATATTTTGAGTGCGTGACAAGCCCAAAGAGAATCTTAACATGGTGTCTTGATGTTGGATCTTACACTCCTCTAGCGATCGTCCAGTATGATTGGGCCACCTCTCCACCAGAAAGCCAGCTTGCATGGTGGAGCAGTATGCGCTGGGCAATGGCTCATCAATTGGCTATCTTCAGGTTTCTCAATGTAATGGCTCTAGGGGCACATTGAGACTTATAGGATCGAGAGCTTTGGCGGCGTGGTAGGAGATTAATATATTACATAACAGAAAGATGGGCTGGGCAATGGTAACCAAATTCCCTGTATTATTATGAGCACTGTTAGTAAAGCTGAACATCAAGAAAGAGAAATGTCTGGTCTTCGACAACATCAAGTTCGAACCTGTAATGATATGTACTACGTGTTAGGCGTAGATCGGTTTTAGGAATGTACATTTGTTCAATAATGATGTCAATGGATTGAAATACAGTGTTCGATCTCTGTAACTATAAAGTTTGCCGGTGTCCATCTCCTTGTCGAGCTTTCAAGTCAGACTTTCTGCCCTATCGTAAAGGGTGGCAGAACGTCTTTTTCAACGGGTTTTCCACATGTTCATTACACCCATCGAGTTTGCCGAGAGATGCCGTCAAACAATCATGCTTTACAAACTATTCGTCATCGTCTATCTGTCGAGCCCGACCTAGACCGTTGAAAGAAAGCAATCGTGCTGACCATTCTGGGTCATCCATCTCAGAGCTTAGCTTTCCCTTCCTCAGGAACCTCCACCTCGTTGGTGGTATCGGCATGGCGCAGATGAATATGCCCATCGTTCCTCCTCCTCGTCTCCTCACCATCAATCACCATCCCCTCGAACCCCCGTCCTCTTGCCTCCTGCCTCTTACCCCTTCCTTTCGCATAAGGATAATCGGGATCCGTCGTGAGATTCATCAAATATTGCGCCCCTTCATTATCATTCTAATTATTCGAAAAACGCAAACCGAAAAAGTCAGCAATCTGCCAATCAACAACCACATCTTCGCCCAAATTGGGAACGTAAATGAGGCGCGGGGAAAAACACAACACAGTATGGGGGTGGGGGAAGGGCGATTCAACATCGACACGTTTAGACAGATAGATCAAAAGAAACATACATAGTCGGCGTAGAACACAGCGCCTACATCTCGCAGATTCGCATTGAAGACGGCTTCTGGGTCGTCGGCGTCGTTGCAGCGGGGCAAGGAGCGTAAGCGCGCGTACTGCTCATCCGTGGGCGCTTCGAGCACCCAGACGCCCTTTGTGCCGGGCACCCAGCCGTACAGCGACGCGTTGACGTGGCCTCGCGGTTGGAGCGACGGCGTTGAGTCAATCAGGTCTTGGAACTCGGAATGGGAGAGGCCGAGGGGGCCTGAGCGTGTCTTGGCGGTTTGTTTTTGTTCGCTCATGATGATAGATGGAGGCCAAGCGTCGATCGATGGTGATGGGGAAGGATAGGGTGGGCAGTGTTTAGGGGGGAAATGTGGTGAAGAGAAGGTAAGAGGGAGAAAAGGGAGGTTGTGGGAATTCTTATAGGTGTGGACAGAATGGTTGCCTGGAGGGGTCCGGGGACTGTTGTTGTAACTTACACAGCCCGCATGCATGCGAGGATGCTACGTAGCGTAGGATGTCGAGATGTTTCAGGTTGACGAGATATTAGATTTATGCACTACTACGTATTGATCAGATCGCAAAGTCTGCGTTGAATTTTAGGCATGCTGAGGTACGTCCTAGACTTGATTACTAATGAAAGATATCCAGTCACGTGGGACCACAATTCTGGTGATGTCGCTTGCGTCAGCAGCTGACTAATGCGTATTCTATTCTACAGAATATGTGCCCCAAAACAAGCACTGTCTGTCGACCCATTCACCGGCAAAAGAAAGCCTCTGTTTCCATCAATCACCACTCAAATAAATCGTCCCAATCCTCCTTCCTATCCATCCCTCAGTCAAACACCCTGATTGACGCTACCAGACCCCCCTCCGATTTCACTACGAAGCACTTTGGCACTTTCTCTACACAAATTTAATCGAATTAATGCGGTGTCCGTAAAAGTTTGGCTCGGTCATCATATAATTGTTTGCATCCACGCACGAGCCCGTATCAGGCTCCTCACCATTGATGGCGGGAATCTCTCCCAAGTCTGCTTCGGCGGGGCAGCCCGTCTCGGAGAAGGCCCGGACGATGTTGTGGCCCAGGGGCCCAGTGCCGAGAGCCATGTTGAAGCCGTTGGTCTGCCCGTCGATATCGACACAGCCCATTGACCAGGATTTGACTTCGAAGATTTGGGTGGCGCTGCAACAGGGGGAGAGGGTCAGGTAAGTCTTTGTGGGTTTCGAGGATGTGTGAGGTGTGGCAGGAGAGAAAGGGGTGCACGATGACCTACCATACGGTTTCGGCAAACTGGGTGATGCGGCTTTTAGTATATCGTTTCTCGAGGTCTGGGGTTGGGTTTGCGAGGGAGGTGAGGGCGCAGAGGGCCATGACGACAAGTGGAGTGGTATACATATCGAGTGGGATACGGATGTTGATAATAGGCAGTAAACTGAGGTATGAAGCTGGGCTTTGAGGCCGTGATGGATATCAGATGTGTGCTGAGGACGATGGTTGGTTGCGAAGGACTATTCGGTGTTTCTCTTGCACGATTGTGATTGATTGATGGAGATCTGAGTTTTATCAATGACTTTCGAGGCGGGACTTGCGAGGCTTTTGTAGTCGACTCCGGGATCCTTCAGGTTCGTCGGATTGTGGTAGAGGTATGAGAAGGCACCGAATACCACGTAGAGAGAGGGGAGTGTACTGCCTTCGAGAAGTTGACAGAATGTGCCGTCACCAGGCAGTACAGCCATCCAGGCAGTGCAGCCATTCAGGAAGCGTGCAACATGACAGTAAGACGAGGAGAACAGAACAGGGAGGCTGGACAGCTCCGTCTTCTGTTTCGCAATCGAGGATGTTATGTTACAAAACGCGCTGGGAGTAGGAATAGTAGCAGTAGGAGGAGTGGGAGCAGTAGGTGACCGAAATTTTCCACAGATCCGGTCTATCTTATGAAGCTATACTCGAACTTCGATGATATCTTTGGGATGACGCTTGGTGGCTGTTCCGTTTGGACGAGTTCCTACAATCTTCGCAGAGTCCTTAGGAGCCCATGAATGTCCCTCATTCTCTGTTCTTCATCTGTCCACCTGGTTCCCCAGAGCTCTGTTTTGGGGGGTCTCGATAGATCGGGAGTAACGTACTCTACTATCAGCGTTGGTAGTGGAGTTTCGACTGGGGTCGGTACCAACATGGTGTCCTTGGTAATGTCAGAAGGAAACCTGAAACAAAGACGCCTGTTATCGCAGTCGACGCACTGCCGAGAAGGATGGTTGGTTCGCGAGGTTGGTTGGTTCATAGACCAACCCCACGCTTAAGGCGTGATGCGGCTGTGCTAATTACAGCGGGTTTGGGCGGCCTGGCGCTTAAAGCAAGGAGAAAAGTGACCCGAAACGACCCCATTTCAAACCCTCATTGCTCGCAACCCAAATTCCAACAAATGACCGCGATCACCCTCCAAATGAGACGTTAATGGGCGCTCAGCTTTGGGATGGCCGCCCAAGAACGCCCCAAAATGAAATGAATCAATGCAAAAACGGGAAAACGATGGTCCTGGGGGGTGATTCAATTCCAAACGCACACGCGAAGCAGCCATTTGCCCACAATCCCAATGTCCATGAGGTGGATACGATGCCCCCCCCCTAAGGAGGGCGGTTTGTTGCTGAAACATTTCTGTCACCTCAATGTGACGCCTCAAAGTTGGGTCAGTTAGGGTTCATCTTCCCTGCCGAGAAGGATAGGGCATAATTCGAAACGGGGCGGAGACCATTCCGCTCGCAGTTTATGACGAGAATCGCAGCAATATCTATCATGTTAAAACACTGCCTCATAGAATATGTTGGCGAGATCAGACATGTGATGATCGTGGTGATGTTGGACGACAGACTCACACGGTGGTCGTATGCGTTGGAGCTAGAGGTGATGCTGGAGACATTCTCAATACATATAAGCGCCAGGATCGCTGCTGCGACCGATCGTGGCGATGTTAGACGACAGACTCACACGGTCGTATGCGTTCGACTTAGAGGTGATACTGGAGACATCCTCAGTATACAAGTGCCAGGATCGCTGCTGCGACCGATCAAGGGGGATTGTCCAGCCTGACACCCACGACTACTGCGGCGGTCTTTCCCTTACGATAGCAGGGCAGGTCTCATACATCAAGCATATGGATAGATTTCAGAGGGATCTTAATGCTGAGATTCGTCGCTGGAAATAGAAGCTTGGTGTTTCATGATTACCAGGCTCGATAGAGCTATCAGGCAACAGATTTTCTTCAATGATGTATAAAAGAGCGCAGCGAGCACGTTGATCAGGAGCCAGTCAAACGATATAATTTTCACAGGCACTCATCATCATCATCATCATCATCATCATCATCATCATCATTGTTTATTACATATATATATATATCATCATCACAATCTTCCTCTACTGGCAGCCGTGAAGAGAGCAATCACCTTCATCATTTCGACATCGAGCAGACCATCTTTGCTCGTACTTCTGCCGCGCCTGCTCTACAGGCCCTTACGCTCCCAATTCTCAGCAGTCCATCCGTCAGTCTCTTGCTGGACGATCGAATGATTGTTCGTTGAAGTGCGATTGATACCACGACCTTATAATCGTTTTCGATACGCAACGACGAAACATGCGATCACTCTGCCTTGCTGCGTCCTTGTTGAGTGTGGCCTCCGCGGTGGACATCAGAGCGTGGCGCAACGATGAATGTGCGAACTATCCAGGGCAGCCACCTGTCTATACGTGCAGTCACATTCCCTCCTATTCCTGCTGCGAGTTCCCTGACAACATAGTCGGCCGCATCATGTCCGTCTACGTGGGGATCTTTACCCTCCCTGGGGGCGTGGGGATTTGGCACAATGAAGGGTCGGAAACGGCATGTGGCCGTGAAATGGATTCAGATGGGGATCCCCATGAGGTGTGTCTCACCGACATTGGTTCGAATTTATATCCGGGTTATGGAGGAGGCGGCTCTTGGTTCCCGATCCCCCCGGGAGGCGATCCGTCGAAATCGAGGACGGGCAGCCTCATCCCTGCCTTCAAAGCGCCTCCCGGCTTTGCGAATATCAGGCCAGCCGGTAGCGGATTCGGATTCAAGCAACGACGGAGCACCAGCCTCGAGGGCAGAGAGAGGGAGCGGAGAGATGAGGAGGGTGCCATGTCAATTGAAGAATGGCAGGTGAGCGACTAATGATGGGGAGATGACGAATAGCACTGACACCCTCATGTTTCTTAGCACATGATCGACACCATTCCGCGTCTCCCATGTAATGGGACCAGGCTCGCAGACCTGTTCAGCTGGGAGGACGGAACCAAGGGCGTCTGGGTCCTCGAGAACCCTACGCGGGACCAATATGACAAGTTGTCGACGTTCCCTTCGACCACAAACGACACTGTTTACAATGGCTATCTGGTATGTGGATTCCTGAAGTCATCCTGCCCGTCTTTCCATCAGTACGGACTCTGCAAGACCACAGTCGAGCAAGCAACCACACACTTGTGATATTGATTGAAACTTCGCATCTGTCGGTTACGAACAGATGGCCGTGACTTCCCGCGCAGTTCAGAACGAGTGATGCTAATCGGAGAACCTCTACAGGCCAAGGTAGGAGCCGTGCATTACGACGACTACTCAGATCACGATGGCGCGCTCTATTTGATGGATCTGGTCTCAGGTACGCCTATCATTCTCTTTGTTCCTGGGCATGCTCGGCCATGCCATGCCACAACACAGACTAACACGATATATTCTAGGCAAAGAAGAGGTCACGAAAACGATTTCTGGTGTCAGCCCAACCGGTAAGTACCTTACCCCTCTTCCTCTTCCTCCTCATCTAACGCAACCCAAACACTCCACTGAGAGACCAGTCGCACTATCAATCTGTTTCCCTCATAGTGGTGATGCGCTGCTGATAACCGTGCGCCCATTTACAGACGTCCCATCCTCCGTAGCCACTGCAAGCGCACATTAAACATGACTTCGACTCTTAGGGAAGTCTCATGACTCGCATACCATTGCATTTGGGTTCCCCGTTCCCATTGCTGGAAGACATGTGATGAATTGGGAAGAGAGTAGGCACACCACTGAAATTTATCGACAGATAGTGCACCCAAGCGCACGTCAAAGATAACATAAATGCCAGGGTACACATCCGTCATGAGGGTTTATCCATCCGTCTATACCTTTGTTTACGAAAACGACCTCGGTTCTATTTCTCATCCTGTGCGTTGGGGGTTAGGCGTTGTTTTACCGGGTCTGTACAACCACATAGATTCGGCGTCAGCTGCTCGCTCTTGTAGGATATGAATACATCTATCTAGACTGTCTTTTACTAAATATCAATCATCTCCTAACTCCTTCCTTATCATCCTGACCTACCTACCTCTTGCAGTCGCTACGTTTCTTCGTTTCTTCGTTGACCCTGATCTATATCTCAACAATCAGAGCAAAAAGATGATCTCACGCCATTCCCTTCCCGGCGGGTCAAGTCAGCGTGTTTCCACTAGCATAATCCGGATCTGTCTCCTGCATTTATCTCGTCTTCGTAACTTATTTGACCCACCATACCAATACTGATATTTGCTGTTATCGTTTCATATCATGATACTCCCTCCCCTTATTTAAGCCAGCACGATCTTCCGCTTCCGCGCATCGAGCTTGGCGATGGCGAATCTGGCCTCCGTGCTGGTTGTTGTGCTTGAGCGAATGGCGATGTTCGGCGGAGAGTTTTTCATGGGCTTGGTATGGTGAGGAGATATGTGGCATCTAGGTAGAGTGGTGGTATAATGTTCGGTGCTGGCTAGGAGGTGGCAGGTGCGAGGAGTGGGGCTGTTGTTGGGGGTTAGGGAGGTGGTAGGTCGGGTCAGGTACCTTAATGGGACTAGAGGTGGTCTATTATTTTCTAAATTGGGCTATTCTTGCTGTGAGTCTTGAATCACGAGAGCCAATCATGTTGAGAACAACGCCTCTCATGTGTCTCACTTCCATGTGGGCCATGCAAAGGGTGCCAATACGGCAATACAATGAACACCAAACCATTCTGACTAATTTTAGTCCGCCAAAGCCTTTCAGATATCTCGTCGTTATCAGAATGATCAATTAGGTCACGTGCCGGCAGCCCTACACTTCTTGGTTGGCGTTGAGCGGCTCATAGGTTCGAGTCCCTATTCCAGGCGAAACAACTTCGTCGAGGTTACATAATGACTAAGCAACTTACAAATCAAGAGCTCTGGAGTACGCTTGTTAGACAATTGGAAATGTCCGTGCATTGAGTTGGAGGCGAGATCACGTGACTAGTCGATTATCCTGATAATGAGTACCCGCTCCACTTCTGGGTCACTGCGCACATCGCAATCTCACTTCGTCCAACTTGCTACGATACGACAGCGTGAAAATATCGCTCTTTGGAGCATGCCTAGCAGAGGAATAAAGGCAGAAGCTGGAGAGACTTTGTAAATTTGCGGATATGGATTGATGAGTTGTAGCATGCATGCATAACACCGCCCCGTCTCCGCCTCCACATTTATCATACTGCGGCTGGGGCTCAAATTCCCTCCCCCCCCCGCAAAAAGCCAACGCTTGAGAGATTCGTAGTTTAAACGACACATGTTTGCGTTTGCAGAAAACCACCACTGAAGTCCGTGATGGACCCTGTCTCAATTGTCGGCATCCTCGAGGGATCCATTAGCTTGATCTTACAATGTGGGAGTGCTGCAAAAAGCCTTCGAGCCATCAGTCAGAAGCACAAAAGAGCTAGACTTGTCATTGTATCTATAATGCAAGAGATCGACACTCTCGAATTAGCATGGAGTCGAATCAAGGAGTGGTCGCAATATTACGCAGGAAACGTATCGGTAGATACAGATCTGCTTGAGCGATTAGATCGCTCACTCGAGAACGGGACTGTGATCATGACTGCCCTCTTGGATGACCTTGTGAGTTTTGTGGGGAGGAATGAAACTTTCACTTTCATACAGCGCTCCAAGATTGTATGGGAAGAACAGGTGCTGCAGGATCACCAACATCGTATTCGAGGTCAGGCAATGGCCATGAGCCTTCTTCTTCAAGTCTTAAACCTCCCTACCCCTAGTGAAAGGAACATGATGCTGTGGATCTCGAGAAGAGCATTTGATCCCTCAGACGAGAGCGCAAAATCTATCGTTCCATCCCGACTTTCTATCTCGACTCATCGTGGAGGCAGCCGCGTCAGTATTGAAAGCGTGGAAATGAACTATCGTCACCTCAGCTTTGAAAACGACCTCTTCACCGCACATGTGTACAAGAGGAACTACAGAACAGCAAAGATTCACGCATCGCTTCAACAACAGTATAAAGTAGAGTGTAAAATCGATTTGAAGAAGCAGGAGATAGCCATGGGCGACAGGGCCTTTTTCTACGCTTGTGCTGTTGGGGACGTACAGACAGTTGGACTGCTATTAGACAATGGGCAGGACATACACGCTCGTTACGATTCTATAAGGGGTGATATCTCACTCCTCGTGGGTTCTAAATCAGTCGGAATGGATTTCCAAGCTATTCATCTAGCGGCGAGCACTGGTAATTTGGAAATCGCTAAGACGCTACTTCGACGCGGTGCAAACCCCACTGCGACCTCAAATATCGAGAATCTAAGTCCCATACATCTCGCAGCCCGCCAAGGTGATTTGACTATGGTCGATTTTCTGCTACGACACGGGGTTCGGTTCGACACTGTAGACGAGAAGGGTAATCAAGCCATTCATCTTGCCGCTTGGGCTGGCTCCATCCCTGTGCTCATCAGACTACTGCATGCCGGAGCGTCCCCAATCTGTCGAACTCGGCTCGGATGGCGACCTGGCCGTTGGGCGCGGAAGAGATCTAGTCAAAACCAAGAGGCCTACCACTTTTTGCTTGAGCAAAGCTTCACAGCAGATGTAGACAATTCCAAAAATTCACTGGACATCGATCCGGTCGAATTTGACATGGATTATATAGTCCAACCATGGAAATTTGTCTTTCATGAACCGGCGCACCAGACACATCCATCAATCTCGATAACGACCAGTGGTCCTTTCGAACAACCGGATAGATCCCTGGTACAACAGCAGGACCCTGGATACCATTTTGATGTTGGCTCTCGAAGACACTTGAGCCCCTGGCCGAATCTTCCGTTTGCTTTCCCAACTTGGGGTCCTGGGGGTAATGACACAATCGTTTCCTGCTCTACCGCGAAACCACTCGACAATTGTCACATCGATTCATTCACATTCTGGCGCATGTTCACTGGATCTGACCCAGATGTAACTTTACGGAGCATTCCCAAAATAGAACTCACCTGAGTATCTGCAGTCCTGACATGACAGCTCCTGTGAATTGACGCTGTACGATACCGACGCGTCCATGCTTCCTCCATCAACATCCAGCAATACACAAAGATATCGAGATAGTATCAGAATGTGCAACACCCAAAGCGAAGACATATGAATTACTTGATTTCCGTTTCCGTCTCATGTAGCGTGTGCTGTGCAAAAGCTTGTTCAGTCCTTGGCACTGGCAAGTCATACTTTGTTGAAAGCATTCGTCAGACTATACCCTGCTTCTTCCGCTGGACCAAGAAAGAGAAGCGATTCAGTCAAGGCAGAGTACAAAGTATCAGCTCAGAGTACAAAAATTCAGCCTCGGGAAAATGTGCGAGGCCTACAGACATTGTCACAATTCGGAGAACATAGTCTTATCGTGGCTCTTCAAGGGTTAGAGAACAGCAATTTGCAGGCCAGTCCAAAAATTTTCAAGGACGCTGCTCAGCAAAATTGTTGAAAACTATACACGGGGTGTCTAAATCTTGGTAGTCGAAGAAGAAATAGATTCCTATCTAGATTGAAGCACTTGCTGCACAATGAAGCCATTCATTTTGATAAAATGCGGATTCGATTGAGTTTCCCTGAACAATAAGCAACGGGAATCTTGAGAATCAGATATCAGTCCAGACTATCTCCATCGCTCTGGGGCATGGAGACGTATGAATCCGATAGCTTCGTTAGGCACGTCAGTATCCACCGACGTGAATTGTGGAAGCCTTCCAAGGAAATGTTACTGCTTCATGCAACAACCCAAACCAGCCCGCCATTCCCAAATCCCTCCCCGAGCAAGTATCACTAGTGATTCATCCAATCGCTCGGCGCCCACTGTCCCCCACTCGGTCGCGGTGTACCCCTTGGCGCACACCAAAGCCAACATTGCACCGTGGCTCCAGGTCTTCCGCCTCCGAATGAAAGTCTGAAGACCCCCGGTTGGTTCCTGTCGAGGTGCCAGACCAACCAGTTGGCCATTGGTCTGTAACAATGAATCACATTAGTGATTTGGATTATATATGATTGCAGTCGATAAAGGTAGATGAGACCGCTTACCGTCCAGTGGGCTGAAAGTTGTACGTTGCACCATAGCTTCCGCATTGTATTTCTGGGGCATGGATGCGACCTGGGGCTACAAAGATGTATGTACCCATTCCCCGACTTCGGATGGGCGCAACGGCACGGCCATTATGGTCGAATGTGACGGTAAATGTGGTTTCCATACGGCCGGGTGGGTTTGCCATGTTCCTCAGAGGTGATGGAGGAGATTGCTCTTTATAGAGACGATCTTGTTTATATGTTGGAGAATTTGGGAAAAATGTCTGGAATGGTGGGGAGGAAGTGAAGATAAGAATTTCGGAATACCTTTTGTTATCTTCAGCCTGATCATCCCGCGCTAATGCACCTAACACTGGCTCTTGGTCTGGCGTCTAAGGTTTAGACCTTCTTCATTGGACATACTCTATAACACGTGTATGCTCACGAGTGGAAGATAAGACATATCTGCATTCTCAAGAAGTACTCTGAAATATCCGTGATTGGACATTGGGGAGCTGGTATATCAATGCGCGTCCAGCCTTTAGCCATGTAGGGTCTAGGGTATATAGATGCTCATGGTCTTTCAACATTGAAAACGATAGGATCTTCCTTGCGCCCGAGAATTGTGGTGCTTCCCAAAAGGCATGGAGTTCAGCCTCACCTCTGGGGCTGGTTTCTATAAATAAGGTTTGCCAAGACTGGCCCCTCCACCAATCAGCCAATCCTTCAGGGGCACGACCTATTCAAGAATCAAGTCTATTAGTAAAGCGCTAATTCAAACCATGGGTTAAAACATAATAGTATGGATTGACCAGGGTTTTGTTCGCTCCTTCATGTCTTAATCATATCGACTTCCCAAATCTTCGGCACGCATACTACAATTGATTAGTGCTTGATCGTGTCGAGGGAAGGACGGCCCCCAGAGGCAGAAGAGTGGCACAGGGGACTTCTCGGAGAATTTATGTGGGTCAGCCCCACAGCCTTGCATTGAATCTGGACGACTTCGCTGCAGCACACCTCTCCTTCTTTTCAAAAGGACAGTAGCGACGAGTGTAGATTCTTTCCTCTGAGGTTTCGTGCAGTAAAGGTCTTCGACCACAGCATTAGAGTATCAATGCAGGCTCAAACGCAAAAGAGTTTTCTTTCACCTTCTCTCGGCCACTGCAGTTTGCATTCCGCGTTCTTTCGCAGCGATAGCTGAGTATAAATGGCGGATCCTATATCTCTCATATCACTCGTCGAAGGTTCTCTTGGCCTGATCTTGCAATGCGGCAGTGTAGCAAAATCATTATACGATATGGCAGGCAAATTCCAGCAGGCCCAGCTCACGATCATGTCGCTAGTTCAGGAAGTTGAAACCATCGAAATGGCCTGGACAAGAATCAAAGGATGGTCTCTTGATTATGGGGAAACCACCACCGACACTGCATTCTTCACAAGATTAGATCGATCTCTGGAATGCGGTACTCTAGTCATATCAGCGTTGGAGCGAGACCTCGCCAGCTACGATGGTACAACCGCAAGCCTCAATTTTAGACAGCGCTCGAAAATCGCTTGGAATGAGAGTGCACTCCTGGACCATCAGCACCGCATCAGAGGGCAGGTCCAGGCCATGAGTCTTTTACTTCAAGTACTTGACTTGCCCAGTCCGAGAGATCGACGCAAGCTCTTGCAAACCTCGAGTAATGTTCTTCGGACATCAGACGAGAGTGCATATTCCATCGTCCCATCCCGACAGTCGAGCAGAGCGACAGACTCGCGGATGTCTTCCTCGAAACGCAATCGGGATAGCTATCTCAGCATCGAAAGTATGGAGTTGGTGTACAGACGATTGAGTTTCGAGAACGATCTGTTCACAGCGAGAGTGTATAAAAGAAATTACAGAAACAATCTGATCAGCTCACTCTTCCGGTCTGGTTCTCGTGCGAGACCGCACAGGAACGGCAGCATTGCAATGAGTCGCTCCAGTAGTGTCAGACTCGGCTTGGAGCGGACTCCATCGTCTGCTAGACCCTCGCGGAACTCGTCGCTTCGGCATTACTCTCCATCTCGAGGTTCGTCACTTTCACGAAATGGTGACACTGGAATTGATCAAGAACGCTTTGAGGAAGTCTCAGAGCAACGCTCGAGTATTACTATGGCACTGCAGAAAGCACAAGGAGCTGTCAATTCGGGGCGGAATGTGCCAGCGTTCTTTCCTCCTACACCGATTCGGGAAGAGTTCCCGGCCATTGATCCACTACAACAGTCGGAGACTTCGTCTCCTACTTTGGAGGTGGATGCAGAAACTAGCCTCAGCCACTTCGAGGAGTCAAAGATAACGTTGACGTGTTCTGATATGAAAGACAATGAAACGGTCAACCGTGAATTAGATCACCACGATGCAAAGCCGCTTCTCAGGCAGAGCCCTGGACAGACAGTTGACAAATTTGATTTCCGCAGAATAGAGAGACTGTTCAGACCCACAGATCTCTTGCTTGAGTCTCATCTTGAAATCGGGGATGGCAGTTCATTTCCAGCATCATTGCAGAGACCACTCCGCCGAAGCACATCGTCGCTAAAAGCCCGGAAATCACAAAGTCCAGTTGATCTGGGAGATATGTCGGCAGTGCACAGGTCCCTGTCTCCTGAAGCACAATCTACTAGTGGATGTGCACCCTTGAGTTGCAGTCCGCTTCACATGGCCATTGCGGCTGGGGATATCAATCTGACGAGACTACTCATTAAAGAGGGTGCCCCGATCAACAATGGCACTGCCTCTGGGATGCAGCCAATCCATTTGGCTTCCAAAGGAGGATATGTAGAAATAGTCCGAATCCTGCTTGACGCAGGAGCGGCAGCTAAGTGCTCAAATATCAGTGGCCGTCAGCCTCTTCACCTTGTGTCTGCATATACAGAGGCCCCTGATATCATTAGCCTTCTCGCGAACGATGGCGCCGACGTTGATGCTGAAGATCTTTTGGGATGTAGACCTTTGCAATTGGCACGTTATTTCGGGCATAATGGCAATATTGAAAGGCTTTTGGATCTTGGTGCAACGGAAAATCCAGTAGACGGGAAGACTCCTTGGTCATACACCTTGCTGTCGCGTCATTGCTAAACCGAATTTGCAGTTCGTTTGCGTCAGGTACATTAGACATCTCTTCGTAGACCTCAATGGTCACTGCTGGTGCAAATTTCAGCGATTGGTTTTGAAGCTGAATACTATATTACGAGACCCAAATGTAAAGTCGTAGAATGCTCATGCCAATGATGTCGTGGATGCACTGTTCGGTCGTGCTGATTGACTTGAAGGGATTGGTTGCTGAGCAAAGTATCTGGTATGCTTACTAAGCACACTTGGCCAGCTTGTGATTGGCTGATGGACAGCTAGAGCTATTGAAACTTGTGTAACGCACCTCATCCCCATCTTTGATATATTTTCAACTTCTTCCTGTACGCTCTAATTCCATAACTAAAGTCTCTCGTCCTCACCATGATGGCTGAATCCACCCTAGCGGTGCCTCAGTGAGTGAGTTCATTCGAAGGTTTTCATGGCACTGATTGGTTAATGATAGACTGGAAGGCAATGAGATCAATTCACCAACGGCTTTCGCCAGAGGCTTGGGCTCACTATCTGTGCTCCCATTAGAGATACGGAATGACATCTACGGCTATGTCCTTCTCTCAAAGCTACACGTAAGCCCGTACCTACACCCCTCATCGTTGACCATACCGCCTGACCTTGCCCTTTTCTTCGTGAGCAAAGATATCAATGCAGAGGCAACAGCAAACTTTTTCGCCAAGGTCACATTTTACGTTGAAGCTGATGATAGTCTGTCTGTGTTCCTTACCGGCTGTCCTGAAATTGTCGATCAGACCAACATCATAAGCAGCCGCTTTTCGATCCGACACCTGTGGGTTGACTTCCTACCGAAATCTTCAGAACCATCGATTTCAGCTGTTACATATCGCTACAAGCATATCTGGGAAGCAAACCCCGTTCAAGCAAGGCCGCAGTCCCAGCCGGGGGACTCTGCTGATTATGACCAGAACTCGACAAGAATGGCATGGACGGTCGCTATAATCAACCTTGAGCGTCTGGCGCTTTTCGGGAATCTGAAATTATTGACGCTGGACTTCTCCCATAATAGGTGGTTACATAACTGCGGCTGGCTACATCAGGATTTCGTTTGCCTCGTCAAGAATGGGTTGGATCTATTAAAGGAAAAGATCAGTCTCACTGTGTATGGCAGATTTAACGTTGAAGAGCTCGGGATGCTCAAGAAGGCAACGCCTAAGGCGAAATTCATGGGCATATAGGATTAGTATTACTAGCGTCTTCTGCGCACGTGCAAGAAAAAGGAGGGAAATCAAACTCTTCTTCGCATAGCTGCCCGGCATGCGTTGAGAGGAGAGACATTGCTTACCTGTCTGTTTCATCAACTCTAGATTACCGAAGGTCTTCCATTCAAGCAATAAGACATCGAGTCATCCACTGAGAACATGGTCTTGAAATGTAGCAGAATCACAAGACAGGATACTTCAATCCGATAGTGAGGCAAAGAAGACATCAAAAAGCAGATTGTTCTCATCCAAATCCCTGCAAACCTCGTTACGAAAATTTTTTCATAGTGAGACCCCTGAGAGAAAATTGATGCTAATCTGTGATCACATTAAAGGCTGGCTATGGCCATAAAATGCCAACACCCAACCTGATGCCTTTGGCTGAGCGCCTTACGCACAGGGCGCTGCTTAACATATGTTGGTGGAGGAGTATTATACGGCGAGACCAAACGAATCTAGGTCTCAAGGAGTAAGAGTAGCCAGCAATGAATTCGGTGCCTATGACTGTGCATGCTTCATCATTCCTTCAAAGCAATTGTATACCGTCGTGGCAACCGAGTTGTCCTATTTTCACATGAACAGAAGCCATCAGACCTCTGCGTACATTTATTCGAAGTCTCTACCAGAAGAATGCGAACAAAGTAGGCAAAGATCTCGCAAGTCAGATTGAAACGGCGGCGACATTTCGCCAACCCTTCATGCAGAGGGCGAGCAGACAACTAAAAACCGAGAACTCGGCGTTACGCCATTGCTGACAGCGAGTATTTCCGTTCCGGTGTCTTCAATCTTTCAATCTTCCATCTTGCAGGCCTTAAACCTCGAAGAACTTAAATTGCATTACAGGGCATCTCGAAATCATCGACAAGCAGAGGATCGGATGTTGAGAAGGACCATGCACTTCTATTACACAGCCTCAAGCTCGATCGCATGTCTCTCGCTCGCCCACGCTAGAGGAATCACGTACATGAGCATTGCAGATTGTCTATCAGCTGCCAAAGTACCCGTCTCGCTTCCTCTTTCATTCAACATTTCTCAGCTTTCCCAACCTTACAATCTACGCCTTCCGTACACACCAGCCGTTATCGTATTGCCAGACACACCACAGCATGTGTCTAGCGCAGTCATATGTGCAGCAAGGTTCAAGACGAAGGTACAAGCCAAGAGTGGAGGACATTCCTAGTATGTGACTGCCAAAGAATCCCGTGCCTGCTATATTGTCTCTGGAGGCTATTGAATGAAACGTTCGACATCACTCACATTGCTCAAGAAGCCAACGCTAACCTTGACCACTTGAATAGTGCCTCTTTCGGTCTCGGTGGTCAGAACGGTAGTATGGTCATAGACCTCGAAGCCTTCAACAACATCTCGGTCAACGATGTGGAAGTCGCCCAAGTCGGTGGTGGAGTCAGACTCGGTAATCTGGCACTAGCGTTATACAATCAAAGCAAACGTGCTCTACCCCATGGTGTATGCCCTGGTGTAGGTGTTGGTGGCCATGCTAGTCATGGAGGCTACTGTATGTCAACGAAGGCCCCCAATGCAGACCTTTGCGACTTCTTTGGTACGAACATAAAGGGCGCCGAGAACTAATCAGTCATTGTGCTAGGGTATAGCAGCCGCGGATGGGGACTCACGCTAGACACCATCGTCGGCCTCGACGTTGTGCTCGCCAACGGTAGTTTTGTCCACGCCAATTCAATTGCCTATCCAGACGTGTTCTGGGTAAGTATCACCAAAGCATCAGAACATTGCACTGCTTATGCTAAAATCACAGGCTCTTCGAGGTGCGGCTGAGAGGTGCGTACATATTTCACTGTATGCTAGCCATGTTGCTAATAGGCCTAGCATTGGTATTGTTACCACATTCTACTTCCAAACTCAGCCAGCGCCATCTTCGATCATTAATTGGGCGTACAATATCCCCATAACAAGCTCCGATGCAGCCGCATCAACATTCTCCCATATACAGAACTTTGCTCTGAACGCATCCGTCATTGATGGATTGACTGGCTTCGGCGTGTCTCCTACGGCATCATCATTCAGTATCAGTGGTACATATCGTGGTGATCAGGCCACATTCACGAATGAGGTATAAGAAGGACAACTAAAAGAGCCTTGTCGTCATATGGTACAAGTGATGGTCTTACTGATGCACTGACTTTCAGATTGCCCCCGAGCTCCTCCGTGGCCTTCCCACACCATCGTCTCAAAGCGTCCAGAGTCTCAATTGGATATCCTCACTCACCAACCTATGGGGTGGTCCACTCGCGCAGCCACTGACCGGATACAATGCACACGACGACTTCTATGCCAAGAGTGTCCTCGTGCCAGAAGCCAGCCCCCTAACAGTAAGATATCTCCTAGCTAGCTCCCGAACAATCGCCCTTTGTGCAAATGCACATCATCCATTAGCTGACCATCTACTTTCAGATGCCTGCACTCTCGTCTTACTTCAATTACATCGCCACAAACGGCACCCAACATCCCGCGCTCTGGTTTTCCGAACTCAACCTCATAGGTGGACCCGGCTCCATGGTCAACAGCCCTCCTGCTGCCGCAGCCGACGCCGCTTACAGTGAGCGCGGAGCACTCTGGATCGTGCAGCATTATTCCGAGATTCCATCTGCAAGCTCAGGAGGTGCAAATCGTGCGATTGCCTTCGTCGATGGGCTCAATAGTGCGCTCGAGAATCCTATGCCGAGTACTGCGTTTGGAGGGTATTTGAACTACGTTGATCCTGAGTTGAGTGCTGCGCAGGCTCATGCGCTGTACTACAGTAGTGCGGTGTATGACAGGCTTTCGGGGATAAAGAAGGTGGTGGATCCAGGGAATGTGTTCAGTAATCCGCAGTCCGTTGGCATGTGAAGTCTGCTCGGGTGTTTTCTCTTGGTGAGCACATGTCGACTGGCGACCGATCGTCTCATGGCGGGTCAAAAGCACTTGCTGTGCTACAATTTGCATTGACAGAGCTGTACAGCGTCACATCTGCATCTCAACAAAAGTCGGCTGGACTAGCACGGCGGGCTCGACAAGGCTGGCTGGTGCTTTAGAACATTGAGCAGATTTTTGCTACACAACTAAGGCATTCTCGTAGTTGAGTCATCTTGGATCTTTGTGCTTGATAGACGTAAACGCTGTGAGAATCCTCTTGTCAAAACACATTCCTCCCAATCTCATCGTCTACCAAAGACTCAGTGGAACCTGTCGCATTGCCCAACCCTCGCCCTTTCACACCTCCTTCCCCCTCTCGAACCTGCTGAGCCTTCCTTTTCCCACGAATCACTTTTCACTCCCTGCAGTCTTTTCTACTAGCGGGATGCCTCCCCCCTTATTATAGAGCATACGCTTGTTCCCTCCCCCAAGTAATTGCGACCAGCACACTCAAGGTCGAAAGGTCTGCAGAAAATTCAACATAAAGCAAACTGCTAAATGCAGCTAGATCGATAATACGGACCACAGTGGCGTAGGATGAAGCCAGCCAAACGAGACAGGTCGCAGTCACTCGATGACTAATCCAAAGCCGATGGAGTCAGCAGGGAGAAGTTCTAGAATAGCTATGATTGGCTGACATATCGAGCGCTAGCCGCGTAATTAGCCGAGCCCGAAATTCATCAAGGGCCCTCGACGAGCTGGAGAAAAACCATGTTTCTTCTATAGACCAGCGGGAATCATGAAGCAGTGATTGAAGCTGAGCGGGGCTTCGGTGTTGGTGGCAGATCTGAGAGGCTGCGGTGAGGGTACGCAATGCGTAAAGAGGGATTGCGATCACAATGTTGAGACTCCGTCTCCCATCTCAATGCTGTTCACCCGCACTGCGTTTTGTACGCTCATTATGGAAAAGGCCAAAACTCATCACATTTGCGCAGCAGTACTCTAGCGCAAATGCCTTCGAGGTTGAGAAAATCTACGTGTACAATCAAGGCCCTAATGTATCTCAGATCTTGGAGAAAGCTGGAGAACATGTCTTTGGTCCTAGGCGTCTTCATGGCTCTGTGGCTCGCAAGTTTTCTAGACAATTGGTTGAAGCTGTGTCGTTTCTACATTCTGCAAATGTAGTCCACGGGGGTAGGCTTTGGGAAGCCACAAAGTCTACTCGTCGCTGATGATGATACAGATATCAAGCCCGAGAACGTCCTACTTCAGCTTCAGCCTGTCAACGGTCGGTCCGTCGTTGATCATTACGATCAATTGAAAGACACCAAATTGGACAGGTCTCATTTGTGTACCCAAAAAGCAAACTTGGAAAAAGATATCAACTCTACTGCACCGAGCTATGGTGTTGAACCCTTGTCTTTTGCACATGCTGAATCAAGCCACTTCTCCAAAAATGTTGTACTTGCTGGTCTCCATCGTCAGGTATCGTACTCATCCCTCCCGCGCTCACATGGTTCTGGAATGCACTGGGTGCACCATTTACCTGAAACCATACTCCAATCTCAAGTGACCACCTACTCCGATATCTGGGCTCTGGCTTGCACAATCTTTGAATTGAGGGCTGGTTTCTCACTTTTCCGCAGAATGCATTTTACCTGCTGGTGCTGCGAGGAAGAATGGACCATGCACGACGTTCTTCAAGACATCATCGACGTTTTGGGTGACCCACCGAAAACGGTCGAGGAGACTTGGAAGGAACATACAGAGTTTGTGGCTGGTCAGAACAAACCCAAAGACCGTTATGTGCCAAGATCTTCATTATTGCAGAAAGCAGCAGACATTGGCGCCTCCAATGAAGAGTATAACGAGGAGAAAACACGACTGTCAGAAGAACGCCGGGAAGCTGCAGAGTGTGGATTTATCCTCCGTAATAAACGCGACTCTTGCACTACATTGTATACGGACCCATCCTTCCAATTACTTGAGCCTGCAGATATCCCCTTGACAGCCGCAGAAGTGCACAGTCTTACAGACCTTCTGAAAGGTATGCTTCGACACATACCAGAGGAACGGACGCCTATCGACCAAGTCCTCAATCACCCATGGTATACGGAGTATTCTGCTCCTGAAACTTCATGAGGATTCGTTGTTCTTGATGCGTGCGATCGAGGCCACCCAAAGATAGCTCGCAACTCCAGGGTGGCCTTTGGCAGGGAACTTTGAAGTAGGAGGTCTGCTGAGCCGACTGCCCTCATTCCTTAGGGCTCATAGATGACTCTACTATACGAAATCTCCTCTCAGGAATTGTATCGCCAGAAGATATCTCATTTAATGAAATAATGCTGTATGTGAGCGTGCAATGTGACAATCTCCCACATAGAGGCATGCTCTACCAGTATGCAAAGCCCAAAATTGAACATGATACGACGCTATCCTCTATTACTACCATCATCTTTAGCGTCAATCAAGTCATGCAGATCGACAGCAAAAGCGATACCAATTGATTGAATCTCGTGATCTGGACGTCAATTTCTGATTTATCTTGTTCGGCCTTAAACTGTGCGTAGCCCGCTTATGTAATATTCTTAGTTTCCTCGGCCAACCTTCCTCTTTCAATGCGGCCGGCCTACTGGACGCGGAGGATGCTTATGTAAACATTACTAAGGTACCCTGTCGAGCCTGTGTACCTACCTCAGCCAGGGCGCTCAAATACGTTTCCACCCCTCAATCACTTGTACCATGGTCCTCAACCCGCCACCAACCCGTCTCTACACCCTAATACGCCAACTCCGCCCTCCCCACAGCTACCACCGCGCCCTCACCACAAGCACCCCACGTCCTCAATTCCTCCGCACTCCATTCCCCACAACGCCAACATGTCCGCCATCCGAGTGCAGCTGTGCAGCAATGCCAGAAGGACTGGACATAGACCGTCAGAGACAACTCAATGGTACAATGCCACCGTATGCACAGCATGTGGTTATCTGGACGGGGCGAACAGATTGGAGTAGTAAGATTGAGGAGGAGGAGCATACGCTTGGGACGGATGTTGGAGGGG
>JASZXT010000372.1:0-25864 GCA_035521555.1 Lecanoromycetidae sp. Uapishka_2
GAGGGGAGGGGATGGTGGGGATGGGCAGGGGTTTTGTGGGTGTTGTGTCACAGAGATTTGGTAGCGAGTGGAGGGATGTCTTAGCTAGACGATAGAAGACCGGCGGGATAAGGGAGACAGGCTGTGCGTGCCTAGACTCGCTGTATTGTGATCCGCTGCGTCCTGGCAAAGTATGGCATGATTGCCAGCCCACGCAGTGGCTGAGTCAACACTCGTAAATATTCCATTCTTGTTAGCTATCCTAGTTTTGTAGAATCAGGTAGCTCGAGTCCTTAGTGTGGATATATAATACTTAATGCTGCTATGTGCAATGTATCTCTCTATTGAGTCGTTGTCGTTGTCTGACTCTCAACACTTATGTGTTTGTCACAAATATGTCACACTCGGCCTCTTATACATGTCCTTCACTGCTCTTTACTATTCCTCTTTCTACTATCACACATACCGCCTCAAACATCAGGACCCAAACATCAAGGACAGCAAAAGTACTGCCAACATCGAAATCGACTTTACGCCACAGAAATGGATCGAAACGCCCAACACAACGAGTTGAAAGATCAAAAGATAGACGTGGTGGACTGGGCTTCCACGGTAGAAAAGGCAAACGTTGAGGGGGTTTTCCAAAACCTGGATCAATATGCTTTTCCGACTAGGGAACCACAAGACGATGTGTTGGAGGATATCGTGGACACAGAAGATTCTTATTTCCTCAACAGACGTCGCACGGGTAGCCAAGCTTTGAGTACGTCAACAGTCGCCCGCGATAATGAGTTCAGCGACGAACATCTTTCATCCAATCATGAGACTCGGGGTCCAACGGCTCGTGATGACATTTTTTCCGGTGCTCGCAGCCCGACGCATCGGCAGGCCTCAGGACTGCATTCAATTTCCTTTGACGGAGGCCATTTGCGCCCCAATGACTATTCATGGCCGGTATCTTATGAGAGATACAACAGTGGAATGGAAGAGCAATTGCGGACTGGCTCATCTTCGCGGCACCATGGCACCCGTGCTTCGGCCGGAGATGTTTTCAACCATGATTTCTACGAAGCATTTCCGTGGGCTCGAGGCACGGATCCTTTCGATGAGTCTCAGACAGTATGGCGGCCTGCTGAGTGGTACCTGGAGAACCGCGGTTGTATTAGTACAGAGCCGCTTGATGAGACCGCTGAAGTACCACCAGCCATTGCCTTTGTGAAGGGTTTGATCAGCCTCGAGATGGATGATCTTGAGGACGATGAACAACACTGCCCCATTTGCTTGCAAAGGTATCGAGAAGGAGAAGAGGAAGAGATGCCACTCGAACTCGGTTGCGGACACGTGGCAGGTGGTAATTGCCTGCTCTTATGGCTTACGGCTCTCGCCGATGAAGAAGCTTATGCGCATGGAGGTAGCTGTCCAGTATGCCGTAAAGCATGTATAAAAGAGAAGAGGCAGCATATTAACACCGACGAAGGCCTGCGGCAATTGTTGAGGGATGCCAATTATCTTCTTACGGCCGCTGGACCCCTTCGCCTCACGACTGAAGGAAGAGAAGAATGGGAAGGAATTAAAGACTATGTCAAAGGATACTTGGCAGAGGGTAAGGAGCGAATGCGACAGGTCCATGAACGCTTCATGATGATCATGAAATTGGAAATATATCGCAACCCAATATTCCAGAGCATCGCTACCGCATTGGAAGATCTAGATGCGATTCGTGAAAGCCTTGTCGCAGAGCTCGAAAACCTTGAACGGTGCGGGATCATCGCAGAATTTCTTGAGGTTGAATCCAATCAGGAAGAGGAGAGACTCGAGGCGAGGATAGCTGGGCATCTGGCTGCAGCACCCGAAGCACTTCAGTGGGTTATGCACAACGTTCGTGATGGACGTGTCGACTCCTCCGATTTCGACAGCGAGATTGAAGATGTTGATGATGAAATCGGACTACCCCGCCACGACGGGACTGATAGGCAGCTCAACATGAGACTGGTCGCGAACTATGTGGAACAGACAAGGCAAGTAGCCCAGTTTCACGATGCTGGACGGACATATGTCCTTCGACCCTCACAACCTATTACAGAGTCGAGGGGTAGTGGGGACCTTTTGTGGTGCGCTAGCTGCGACACAATCCATCGGCATGGCTCATACCATTGGGGAAGAGCAGGAGTCAG
This sequence comes from Lecanoromycetidae sp. Uapishka_2, assembly GCA_035521555.1. NCBI lineage: Eukaryota > Fungi > Ascomycota > Lecanoromycetes > Lecanoromycetidae sp. Uapishka_2. The sequence goes on from JASZXT010000372.1 coordinate 2,154, forward strand.
AGATGATGAGGCGAGTTGGTAGGATATAGAGATGATCGAAGATGCCGAAGTGAATACAATTGAGGGGTAAATGGAACGGCAGCTGGTACAAATCGTGCGAAATGAGCGTGACGCATTGCCAAGGGAGCGTAGAATGAAGCCTGAGTGAGACCTTGATAGATCAGATCGAAGAGTTGAGCTGGTCTGCGTTGTCCCAGACATACAAATGTCATCACAAGTGCTTCATAGATGTGTTCATAGAACTTATGCTGTGCTCCCTTTGAAATCCCACAGCCATCCCTGAGTAGTGTAAAGACTTGACATTCAAAGCCTTTCGCCACTGGGTCACGATGTTCAGACGAACGCATGGCACATGCTTACCATCTTATGCGAGAATTCTTTCTTTTCCAGACGAATCACTTCGTGTCCGAGTGTGCAATATAGTTATCGTAATGCGGTCTCTGTATAGGTAACCCAGGCATTGTCTCCTAGCACGACTCGTTGCGTACAAAAGCCGACACAATAAATGGGTGGGCTAACGCTCTGGCGTGAGCTTGATGTAGCCGGCGGCCTCATCGACCTCGTTATCAGTTCTCAATCAGAGTGCGACAATAAATCCGACCAAAGAACAAAAAGTCTCCATGACGTCCGTTGCAGGCGCATCAACATAGACCTAAGACGCGTGATTCTAGTGCACCAAGTATTGGGTAGAATCAGGAACATATGGTCATCCCAAGGCTTCCTCCCTTATCCAGAAAAGCTCGAGCAAAGTATCAAGATCACCATTCTGTCCCAAATGGCGATAATACTGCCTGACCCCTCCATCTACTGCCACCCCTTTCAGAAATCTATACGGTATCTTTTCTTCTTCGAGCTTCAACCTGGGTCTTAGAGGACCCAGATAGTGATCCCATCCTGCATTTCTTGAATTATTAACTACCATAGGCGACACCCACGTCTCCTCAACCTTGTCGAATCTACTTTCCATTTGAGGCTTCTTGAGCTCGCCCATTGGATATGTCGAAATGGAGTAGCCGTTGCTAAGAATTGTATCCGTACCGAATTGCCAACGCTGCAAGTAGCATGTATCGCACACATCTGTCACAAGGGACATTTCGTCCATGGGGAACCACCTGGGATGTCGAATTCCGTCAGGTCCTTCACCATGCTCGTCCCAATACCCTTCCTTCCAATGGTGGAGGGTGAGTATTTGGCGGCCACTTTCAAAAACTCCTGATCGATCCCCATGGATGTCAATCTGATGCAAACCAGGCAAGACTCTTAACCGAATCTCTGTGTGTCTTTGTATGCATTCGCCGATCTTGTGATCGCCAAAGTCTTTGCGCGAATTTTCCTTACATTCTTCATGATTGGCATTGACGATCTCGGCTAGTGGAAGCGATAGAAAGACGCCTGCACCGCCCATACCTACGAGACCGTACAGTACTACTGTCCACCATTCCTCCGAGAACGCGCCAAGATAATGGTGCTGCGATGAATCATACTGATCGAGAGCTTGGACCAGCGCGGTCATTGAAGTGACGAAAGTATCGTCGTCGATGAAACCAATCCACAGCGTCTTCTCATCTCGCTCCGCATATAAAATTTTAACAAGAGAAAAATAGCGTTCTATGAACGAGTCCGTTCTTCTCAGAGGCTTGATGAGAGTAGCCGAGATACCAAGTCCGCGCATTCGGGATTGTATGTCGGCCATGCGCTTTGGATCTGGGTTGCTATCATTGGGACCTGTCACTATCATGAAGACTCGCGCCCTAGTGTGTGCAAGCCACCGTTTGAAGTAGGGTATGGAGGCGTCCAGACGATCCAAGCTAGTGGCCCCGCCCAGCAGAATATGGGAAGCGTCAGTGGGAGTCTTAGCGAATGCAGGAACGTCTAGTACTAGAGGCTTCGTACAAGGAGCCCAGATTGACCCACTGCCGTCTACTTTGGGGTCTACGGTCTGCGATCCGCCAAACAAAGGCTCGTCAATCTTAGTGAGAGCTGTACGTTGACTCTGCGCGCTGGACCTGACAATGATGTCGCGTCGGGCATATTTTACCGGAAAAGGGATGTCCAATTCTTTGAGCCAGTCCAAAGAAGTCTGGCAAGGTGGTGGTATCGAAATATAATGATGCAACTTATCCAGTCCCGCGCCCTGCGGTGGTGAGCTTGGATCCTCCACTATAGTGTCTGCCTGGTAGTAGGTTCGCCTTAGAAGCCACACAAGGAGCATAAGGAAAAGGGTGTTGGCGCATAGAAGGAGCGTTTTTCGACTTTGGAGAGCCGCTGGGACTCCTGGTAACATGCTGTCATACGGAGGTCGACATCTGGGAGGCTATGGAGAATTTGCGACTTTCCGGACGAATTTGCCACACGCACTCCAAACGGCGAGCCTGGAGACAAGCTTCGTTTCGGACTAGAGCACAGCTTCAACGCGGAAGGATGCGCAAGGTTCTTTCATAATTTGTACAGCATAGCTAACGAGTCAATTGGTAGAACTCAGGAACGAATGCATAATCAGACAGATCCACACAATGTATACAGATACAAACGCCTGATGATCGTCACTCACGGTGGTCGCATCCAAATCTTTAGCACGCCTTGAAATATATATAGAGAATGTAAATATATAAGATGTAACAGAAGTATAGATAGAAAGAAAAAGAATTCGTTATGCCCGTTGGCGTTGCCAAGAGGAAAATGTAGATCATTTACACTTTTCACGGGGTGTCTACCTACGGTATTTAGCATGACGCAATTTGACTAGCATGCGGTAAGGTTGCATAAGCGCACCGGACGGATGTTGGATTACTTTACATACTATACTAGCGCAGGGGTGAAACAGTTAGAAAACGGTACGGTTCATCACCTTTTCCCTTCCTTCTTCAGCCCGATGGGCTTATCGATACGCATCAATGGCTAGACTGCCAGCAACCCTCAATCCACAAGCCAGCCCGAGTAATTTTTCTTTTGTTTGGTCTCAAGCGGTTGCGCCGCTCCAGGCTGGTGTCGCCTTTGGCGAAGCTTAGGGGGTATCTAGCTCTCTATGTAGTCGTGAAGTTGATGAGGTCTGGAGGACAACTTCCTTCAAGGGCATGGGAATTGCATCAGCGCGCTCGTCAAAGGGTTTCTGGATTAGAGTGGCGGCCAATCTCTCCCCTACAATAAATCATGAAGCTCACCAGTCTTCCACCATAGTAACAGCAAATAGCACCTTCGACTGTCGCCATTTGGCGCATCATCACCTATCGAAGGTATAGGATCGTAGGCTATGGGATCTTGGGGCTGGGTTAGCAGCTCTTTGAAAGCTTGATGGCTGATATCCGGAACATATGGTAGCAAAGGTCTGTCTTTTACCGAGAGCCAGTGATCATGGAGAAGCTGACCTCCCATTGCGTACTGCAAGAGTATTGCGGCGGGCTTTGGCTCTGCAAGTATACCTGCTGCACAGGCTGCATACCCACCCCCGGACTCGCCAGAAACAGCTATGCCTTAACATCTAATGAGTATTCATTTGGCAAGTACTCGCTAGAAAAGGTAGATGTGGCGAGGAATGCAAAAAGCGCTCTGACGTCTTCGATGATATCTAACCCTGTTGATGGAATGAGAAGGCGGTGATCTGCGCTGATGAAGAGGATGCCACTTTCCAATGCAGACTCTGATGACATTTGTCAATTTCAGGCTTTGCGCTGACGAGGGAGAGGTATATCCTTAAGCCATCGCTGAAACAAAAGGGACTTGCGGCATCCTCCAGTCATGCCTCCTCCGTGAAAATGTATGATAGCTGGTCGAGGTCCCACTGACATTTCCAGGGGAATATAGAGATCGAGCTGGATATCAAGCGCGCCAATACGAGAATATGTGATTGTTTCCATTTTCCGCCTGAGTCAGTTGACTTGAACACAACAGGGAGATGTGATATGGGAAACCACGATTGATTAACAATATACTCGTATGTTTTAATGAAAGTTCTTCAAACACGTTGACCCGCTTGAAAGCTTTGGTCAGCACTCACGATAGCCCAATGATAAGGCCCGTGGTATATACATACTTGATGTGGTAAGGCGGGGTAGATCTAGGTGAAAAATCTCGACTGAAGCAGATACCACTTCACTGATTTCCCGCAGTGCGAGAATTTGTAGCCAATTGTCGTCCTATAAGACCCTCTGTTCTCACCAAAGATAGACTGCGAAGTGGGCATCTGGTGTTTGCACCTCATATATTCGCAGTCATACATCAAGACAGACTAAGTATGTCTAGTAGGTTGGGTGTCGAAAAATGGCGCAATCCTGAGTTTGGACATGCACATGATGCAGTTCTCGGTTTCAGAAGAAAATCATGCTGCCTATTGCCTTAGTAAAGGATCGCTTCGTGCCTCCCGAGCCTCGTCATAAGTGCAAAGCGCTCAGGATAGACAAGTTGCGCGTGCCCTCGCAGCCATCAGTCCTTGTTGCTGCTAGTTTGCTGTTCTCCAAAATTTAGTGACGATGTTCAGCTGATTGGATCAAAGCTTCTCATTAACAATTGAGGAAGATCAATCAAGACAGTGGCAATTCCACTTTTGCGTTGCGTTCTATTCTACATGTGGTGCAATTGGCTGAGGACCCTTCACGTAATCGAAGTTGCCCAATCTCTTATTAATAACATTATCCTCGGGCCCTATCGCCGAGTTTGATCCTCCACTCAGCAAGTTGTGAGGGAAGCCAATGTCGAAGTCGTACGCTCCCTCAATTTCTTCCATGTCGGCACCATCCAATTTGAGCCCAAGTGCCTCGATGTTGCCCTTAAGGTGCTCCACTTTTCGGCCACCGCATAGTGGAAACACGTAAGGACACTTATGCATCACGTATGCCAGTGCGACACTAGTGATCAATGTATTCTTTCTCTTGGCGATCTTCTCGAGCACCACAGCTACCTGTTCGGCGTGTTTTGACCTGTTGGTCGTCGCTTTTCTACCACCATCACTGTGTACCAACTCTTTAGGCTTGAAAAAGCCGCCACCCAATGCACCCCAAGGTGCCAAAGACATTCCTTCATCCATACACATGGGTATGATGTCGCGTTCGAGGTCACGCTCTGCAGCTGACCATTTTCCTTGGTATACAGAGAATTGACGGAGACCGTGCTCGCGTGCGTAGGCATTGCATTTGACAACAACCCAGGCTGGAGTGTCGGAGATACCTAGATAGAGCACTTTGCGGGTTGCGACGAGGTGATTGAGGGATTGCATAATCTCCGGGATTGATGTTGTCATGTCCCAATAATGGACATAGAGCTAAAAGGCGGTAATTTACGATCAGCCGAGAGAGTCCATGGTTCACGACATCCAAGATATAGTCATACCAGATCGATATAAGAGGTCTGCAACTTTTTCAAGCTGTCCTCCACCGAAAGGTGGAGACTCTTTGCAGAGTTACCTCCATAATTTGACCTCATCCTTTGGTCCTGCAAACCCTTGTATACGACGCTGTACTTGGTGGCAATGACCATGTCATCCCTAAGACCCGTCTTTGCCATCCATTCGCCAATCCATATTTCCGATTCTTGGGCTTGGTATGCGTTCGCTCTGTAGGACATCAATTAGCATCCATACCTCACATTGCTTGAATGGTGCAATTACTCACGTATCAATGAAGTTGCCCCCCTGTTCATAGAAGTAGTCCAACATCGCGAAGGCAGTCTCCTTGCTGCATTCGCCCAGAACTTCTTTCCATGCATTGCCAAAATTCATCGCACCCAGGCATATGGGGCTGACGTGAACAGCTGCCGTAGGGGCTAAAATTCGATGCCGGCCCAACAAGCTATTTGGTGTAGCAGCTGGAGGAATCGTAGGAGCTGGAGGCGCTGCAGTATCTGGAGGCGCAGACATGATGAGGAATTAGGTGCTGAATGAATTATTCATGAAGGTTGAGGAGGACGTGGTGAAGGACATTTTTATTGTTGCTTCGAGCTCGGACTTTGGGGCTAATGGCATTAGTTCTAAATCCGTAAACTCCGATGTTGATTCGTCAAAAGCTACCTTAGATATTGACAAAGGGGACGCAGCTTCCTAATTTCACGCCTGACATTGGGCTGCCTCGACATTGGCTGCTTCAGAGTTTGATAGATTGACTACGTGAGTGGTGCCAGACGATGGACCCGTAACCCCCAGTTCGTCAAGTTTTCCACTTGATCAAGTGGGACCCCGGCCGGCCAAGTGGCCCTACTTTATGAACAAGGGCCTGTATATCCGCTATATATACTTGATGAACGGGGGCCTACTTGTCAAGCTGGGGCCCCACTTGATCAAGTAGCCATCCAGTTCATCAAGTTGCCAAACTAGCTCAGTAGGCAGGGTTCAGCCATCGTTCCAGACCCGTCGATCGACTGATTAATCTCGTATTAGAAGGGTTCACCTAACAGTGGGTCAAGCCTAGGTTGGACCATTTCAGCGACGATGCATCACACAAACCTCGACGGCTTTGGGACTGGGCCTTGCGATTAGCTTCGCCCCGGCAGCTAGTCTTCCTACTATCATCAACCCAGCCCGCCAGCGCCGCCCCCGCCGCCCCAGATCTAGGCATTCTCGTATTGCAGCGAGAAATCATAAGAGGCAATTAGATTATGATATGCGGATAGGTAGAGATAATAGATAGAGAACGGCAGAAAGGACTAGAGCTGTTGGAGGAGACGGTGTAGAGCATTGAAATAAACGCATTTAGATGGTAGATGGATTCATGCATATCATTTAGTATTTCCCCTTGATGAACTGGACAGCCGGTTCATTAAGTCGGGGCGGGATACGGTAAAACTGGTTCAAAAAATTACCATGAACCGCCGCCAGTTGATCAAGTAGCTACTTGATGAACGAAAATTTGACGAACTGGGGGTAACAGACCATATTGATTAAGTGATCAATTGAGGGAGAGGCCCCGTGCAGTAATTGTGAATCATCGAGACCTCACACGACATGATCGTGTCGCCACTCGAGCGAGGCATTTCTGCTTATCTTAATAGCTCATGAAACCGACATTTCCCCTATCCCATTGGCCATGTCGTTCTCATCTTCTCGTCGATCACTTACCGAGACCGTTCTCCCGTTCGTGAAACCCGCAAAGTATCTGCGAAGATTGTATGTATCTTTCAGAGCAGTCTTCGTCCCGACCATGCCATCGGGTCTCAGAACAAACACCGCGCCTTCGCTAGTCGACACGCCGTAGCGCTCGTGTGCGGAACCATCAACATCATAATAAGCTTTGCCGAAGCTTGGCACACCAAGACGCTCATCCGGAGATCCTGCGTCGTTTCTGTCAGCGATTATGGTTATGTAATCATGAATGGCAACAGAGAACGGCCTCCAGCTTTCCGGACCTTCGAATATATCACGAACGCTCCTGAGGGAAGTCTGTGTGCTTTTTGGGTTACCACAGAAAAAGATGATGGAGAAGCGGCCCTTGGACTTTATCAAAGGGTGTAAACGTTGGGGTACACGGACGCCTGGTCTCTGTAAGAGGATATCTGGGGCTCGCTGACCCGGCGTGACCTGGTGATCTCCCACTCTAGAAGCAGTGATTGTGATATCATCTTGAGGATAGGCAATTCCCAAGCCAGTATTCAATGAAGACCCTTCTTCGTATACTTTGGCCAATATCTTGTGTGGATCTGCTTCAGGGTCGTCTTTGAATTGCTCAGGCACTTCGCCCCCAGTCAGTACCGAAATGATCTTATCTTGCTCGATGATCTTCCGCGCGATAGGTCGGCGTTCGGCATCGTATGTGTCAAGCACATTCTCTGTGAGCCAGCCATTGATGCAGCCAGCTAGTTTCCACGAGATGTTGACAGCGTCATGTAGACCTGTGTTCATGCCTTGGGCTGCACCTGAGGAATGTGTGTGAGCCGCGTCCCCAGCGATAAAAATCCGATCGTTAGATCTATATGTGGCTGCTAGGCGTTGACCCACGGAATACACGGTCCACCATTCGACGGTTTTGAATTCCAGAGTGAATGGCAATAGTGCTTTCTTCGCTTCTTGAATCACGTCTTCGATAGTGATATTTGCACCTAAATCTGCCCAAAGCTTCTCTGGTAGGGCAAATCCGACTCGTGTTACTTCGTGATCGAGGCAAGCCCATAGCACGGAGCCATGGGTTTCTGACTGGATACCACAAAGGCCTCTTCTGGCTTCCGGCATATTGGTCTCCACAATGCCGTCAATGCGAATCCAGTGGCGATTACTACGATCCCCTTCGAATGGAATTCCGGCAAGTTCTCGGACCTTGGAATGTCCGCCATCGGCACCTACTAGATACCTACCCGATATGGTCGTAAGTTCTCCGTTTCCACTATCAATGATAGATTCGACTTTTGTGTTGTGGCCCTTTTCAGAGATAGAGAAATTAAGCATCCGTGCTCCATGAAGCACGGTTCTGCCGCTACATTTCTCGTAAGCCTCACGAATCACATCTTCCGTGTAGCGCTGCCGACACAGCAATAGAAAATCGAAGAACGTGTCACTAATGTTCGATGATGCATAAGATAGACTCTCAACCTTTTCACCATTCTTGTATGACACCTGACCTCGTACCACAAAGCCGATTTGCTCCAATGCCTCCGCCAAATCAAGCTGATCGAGCATTTCCAAGGTACGAGATGCTATCATTGCCGCTCGTCCATGTCTACTTTGCTCTGCTCTATCATATTGCTCTATGACGTATGTTGATACTCCATAGCGTGCAAGACAGTAGGCTGTAAGTAGACCAACAGGGCCAGCGCCAACGATGAGAACGTCTACATCGTCATTGCTGCACTGCATGGTCATTTGAGTGTAGTGAAGACCTGAAAGCTTCGAAATTTTCCTGAGAGAGCAAGACTGCTGGCTTTGACGAAGACTGCAGAAGAGCGCTACAATCAACATTGATTGTACTAGGATAACGCGCTAGTGGATGACCGCGGACAGGAAATCGATACGATGAATTGCAAGCGGATAAATTGGTACTTGCATCACGTAGCTTTGGAAGTATGACGACATAGTGCATCTCAGCTGACAGAACTCGGACTAGCAGTGCAGGACCCGCACGCATGGCTTACCTTGGCCAAGTGGGGCCATACGAGTTACTGGGAGAGGTAGGATGAAATAAACGAGGAATTGTCGAAGGGAAAATGGTAAGAGATGTCCAAGAAGTCAATCGAACAGAGTGAATGCGATGTTAATGAATCCACGGAAAGTAACCAAGCCCAAGCCTACCTCATGATCATTTCTCTCAAATTTTGCTTAGCGTCTCGAGATTTGCATTCCAATTGATCTTGGACACTAGTGTTCATTTCTTATGATGAGAAGAAGACAATATTCATCAAGTAATCATGCTTTTCAAGAATAAGCTCTGCAGTTCCACTTGGTCTTTGTAACAGAAGCATTGATACGAACAAAATTTCTGAGCAAGATCCTTCAACACCGAATCGTCCAGCCAAATCAAGGAAAGTCCAGTCCCCAGCCCAATCCATATATTCCCAGCAGCCAATCAGCACCGCAAAGTCAGTCTCACAATCCATCAAACAGCCTCAGCATCTATTGCCCTTGCTCATAAGCCTCAGCCGCACACCCACAAATCGTCTCACCCTCGCTAGTAATAATGCAGAATTGAGGACAAGGCTTTGCATCTCTCTTCTCCTTCTCAGAACCAGGAATAGCGCACCCGCATGCCGGCCTGCCAACGGGATCGATGACACAAATGTCGCAATTAGGATGAGAGATACGCTTCGCCTTCTCGCTTTGGCAGACAGGTGCGTCTTCGCATCCTGCGAGATCACACGTGGCGACGGTGCATTCAGGGCCGGGGCCGCAATCTTCGAGACCGGGCGGGCAGAAAGTCTGACGCTTCATCTTGTCGCCTTGGCAGACAGGTGCGTCTTCGCAACCTACAATGTCACACGTGGCGGCCGTGCACTCGGGGCCTGGGCCGCAATCATCGAGACCGGGCGGGCAGAAAGTTTGACGCTTCATCTTGTCGCCTTGGCAGACGGGCGCGTCTTCGCACCCTGCGAGGTCACAGGTCGCGGGCGTGCATACGGGGCCTGGGCCGCAGTGAAGGCCGGGAGGGCAGAAGGTTTGACGTTCGATGAGGTCACCTGTCGCACCGTTGGAGATAGGTGATGCCAGTGCATCTAGGTTTTATGTTAGCAACTTTGCTAGACATCGTTGTTGGTCGTCAGAATAGGTTTAGAGGGAGGACGCACTTGAGGCCGCTGAGGCTAGCAAAGCTAATGTGAAGACGTTACGAAGCATATTGACTATTCCTTTTGTAAAAGGCAAGCTAAGGCGGGCGTGGGAGGGTACTTAGGTAACTTTTAAAAAATACTGTGTTCGTGGAAGATCGATTTCGTGTCCGTCCTTTCCTCAGACCTCAGGGGATGGCTCACCCACCTTTATATATTGTTCCCCTCTTCCCTTTTGCTACGGTTTGATTACTCCGCTCTTCCAATGGACTTTCATGGCCGCATCGTGGTTTTCCTACGCTTGTTCTCCACGGCTGACTGTACTGAAGGCTGCCGTGTGACCAAGAATCGTTCCTTCCACCCTCCACCTCGACGGATCCGAAATATGAATTCTGGAACTACCCTATAGTCGCAACTCATTCACATCCATCTTACCAAGGAAAGGCTGGCCGTCTTACTGTATCTGGACCAGCCAGCAAGATCAACAAATTTCGTTGCGCGATTTATCATTGTGTCCGTCAAAACGGCTTACCAGCTTTCTTGCGCACAGAGAAACCGTAGACAGTCCGGTGCTGAGCTCTGACTGCTGGATACTCAGCTGAGCTGCGGCTCCGCCAGGTTGGGGCTCCTGGAAGATGCCGAGCCAATTGATTGAAAATATTCCAGCCTTTCAAAAATTGATCATAAACTAATTCCTCAAGTAAGGCCACGCGGCCCCCAAGGTCGATGGAGGATCTGCTGATGGTCCAGCGATTGGAGTTCTCTAATTCCGTCTTACTGTTGCATAGCCGTATGACCAAGTACCCCTGCATGTAAATTCAGCTCCCAGCGTACATTTTGCGTTACCGATTCACCCGGTTGTATCTTCTGCTATCCATTCGATACATGGACAAGGCTGTGAGGACTGGGTGTTTCTGGAGACAAGTCATATTGTTGTAATCCAAATTGCTCTTTGTTGAATCAAGACGTCTTACCTCAGATGCTTACGTAAAAGAAAACAAGTCCTGCTGAAGTCGCTGATTACTCGAGAGATACATATCACGTTGCCCCACCAATTGCGTCTAGTCTTGTCGTCTATTGAGCGCATGGGGTCAGCCAGGAAGTAACACATTGGGGAACGATTTACAAGAAATCCGAATCATCTTCCAGACATTGAGACCAATAAACTACAGCTGCATCAACTGTACGTAACCTTCAGGATCTCAAAATTTCATGCGCTAGGTATCACAGGGATCATAGATGCGGAGCAATCACTCACGCGCTTCACGAAAGTCTTCGTTGCTGAGTCCCAAGAAGAAGAAGATTTTCGAATCCTTGAACTCCGATTCAGTCCTCAAGTTGACGAGCTTACTTTCTATAGTCTGTCGAGAGCCTCTGTCCAAATTTTCAATCGCAGGACAGGTACGGACAACCTGAAACATAGCAGGACATGCAGCGCCATCTCGTCTAGATCCCAAGTAAAACGTGTTTGCCAATCCCTATTCAGACATCTTCTTCTAGGAATGAGAATTGTTTGACTATGTTTAAAGTCGTTGCAATAAAGCTTCGGAAGGCCACCATAAATTCAATAATTCTAATTTGAACAAGCCTCTTACATGCCATTACGCCGCGGTGTAGACAGACAGCATAGTTACGATGGGAGTCCCATTCGTCAACGAGTCGAGCGCTAACCCTTTTCATGACGTCAGACGAAAGCGGAATCAATTCCGAAAAGTAATCAAACATGTATTGACATTTTGGAATTTCTACAATACGCTTCATAGCAACTTGCTTGTATTGTGTACTTTAGCTACGAACTTCTATGTGTTGTTATGGGATCTGACTTGCTATCATCGAGCCAAGCTCATGCACTTTTCGACATACTGACCCATCATGAGACCTACGCAGAGGTTCAAGCCTTAAAGGACCCGGAAGTCATTGTGAACTTTGGGACCCCTCTACAGGCGGAAAGCTTACCGTCGTCGTCTTCGCCCCTACTTGAGACACTTTTGAAAAGGTTCATTCTCGTTCTTCCTGGTCTCCGGGATGTCCCCACAGAATTCTGGAAACAGAACATCAAGGGTCTAGCAATAGCATTAGACGAAACCAATCTCAGCGAAAGTTATGACAAAGGCTCGATTGGCATCCGAAAAACGCTTTCTACTGCTATCTCATCGATGATGGAATATGTCTTACGGGGTAGTTTAGGCGGTTATCCAAGGGCCACTCCAGAGAAGGATCGCCAGTATGATCCCGCAAACCCTGAAGACGTGATCACTGCGTGGGATGATTTCTTGCGAGGGATAGTCTATGGTGATCTTTTAGAGACACTGTTCTCCAAAGCAGCTGAGACCGATCAACTCTCAGAACATGACTCGCTGGTGCAGGCGGCTCACGAGTACGCAGTTGTGATGTGTGAGCCCCCAATCATATCTTGCCAGCATGATATATACCATCGATTCTGACTTCGTTGATAGACTATGCTCATTTCTCCACTACACTTTAATTGTCTCACCGCGGGGCCAGTCGATATTGCCCCTACTGATAAGAGCCCATAACATGGCTCCGTACTTTCTCATCCGGCAAACGCTGAAAGTCGGCAACGCGGCTTCTATGCTGAGTGGAATGGTGAAATTGGTCCTTGCCAAAATGAATCTAAGCACCGTCACATCGTGGTTTGGTGCTCAGGCATCGGACTCAGGAATGAATTTGCTGCAACAGTCTGTCAACTCTTAAAGCCATTCACCGACTCACTAATCAAGTACATAGAATCATATCGACGGTACTAGGCTGGGATAATAACGAATTAAAGAAGCGAGCTACAGCTATCGAAAGGAGCAAAGTCGCGCCAAGCAAAGAGCAGTTACAAATCATCAAGGCTTACTGCGCCATGCCAGCGCCCGAGCAACAAATGCATAGAACCAAAAGCGGTATGTAAAAGTAGAGGAGACAGGCGGCAACAAAGGTTGATAACAGTTCTGCAGAAAGCCAGCCAGCATCGATTATCTCGGCCATACTTTCTGAATCCGAAAAGCCCAAGGGCTTGTCCAAGGAGCAGCATAGACTCGCCTTAGACTATGTCGCTATACAATTAGCAATACGAGATCGAGAACAGCTCATACGGTGTTTCTGTAGTCTTTCACCAGACTTGTTCACGTCCTCCATCCGATCTGTCATTCCTGCGTATGACCCAATCATACGGGCCCTTCATCAGGCGGTGGATCTGAGCCGTGGCGTTTCAGATCTAGAAGCCTTTTTGAACGACCTAATCAAGATCGCCTCAGTGGATAGCAAGGATGCAAAGGCCCAACCTCCTACAGTTGAAGACTTCTGTAAGTTAATACATAAGCATCAAGGGAGCTCCCACAGATTCATTCATCAGGTCGCCAAGAACGGTAAGGATCTAGCAAAAATGTATCACGAGTACGCAGCACATGCTGCGAGACAGTATAAACAAAAAGATGCAAGTAGCAAGGAACCAGACCAAACAGCGGCAGGCGACTTTACTCCACAGCTTGACACTCTAATATCTAAATTTTCAGAAGAAGAGCGATGCAAGGTTCTCGAAGAGATCGATCAACATGCCCAATATCTGTCCTCCATGACGCAGACCTCCACAAGCAGAATGAAAAACGTCATCCGGAATCTCTCTCAAAATAAGAGCGAGGACTCGCCAGGACCTGGGCTGTTCTTATTCAAGTGGCAGACCTTGATGGATGAAACGCCAATCACACCCTCCAGCCCTACAGGCCCTGTGAGACATGGTATCGACCAGAGCGTGGTGGACGCTACGCGTGTAGACACTGATGGGGCGAAGAAAGGTACTGTGGACGTTCAGGAAAAGGCAGAGGGTTCAAATATCAAGCCACCTGATGTGAGCAACTGTGTGCGACTACTGGTGCCAGGTTTCAGAGATTTGCTAAGGCATCTTGACGCTAAGTAGATTACTTCGAAGCAACATGTCTTGCAGCCGATTGGGTAGAGGCTTTCAACGTTGGGTATCTCATTAGACCAGATGACCTTGCCCTCCTTTACCGCATTCGTGTCGCTCACGAAGAAGCCCGACCATCTCAACCTATCATGAAAATACCCAGTCCCTTTACAGGCAAGAAATTGATTGTTTCATAGAATGTGCCTCATGTTGCTGAAATAATCAAATTGTTCGTGAATAGCGCTCTAATGCTTGAGAACCAACAACGTCATTGTCCTCCAATTTTTCTCTATCGACTTATTATACCCATACCATCTAGTCCTGCAAAGTTGGAAGTCATCCGAACAGGAGAAATGAGGTATAATTCACCGTCGAAGATGTCTCCAGAATGCTCGTTAAGTGCTTGAAAATCCAGCAGAAGACGATGATACCTGCACCAACCTCGACCTCAGCAGTGGGTAGAGGCAGCAAGTAACAATAAAACCAAATCCCGGACACGAACTTGAGCGCGACAAAGAAAACCAGACGATTAAGCTTTAGACAAGGTATTGGACCTTTGGCGAAGGCGGCAAAAATGAGCTTTGTAAGAAAATATCGGTCACAAATAAACTGCAGGAGCGCATGCAAGAAGAGTAGAGTCTGGAGGTATGCAAGTGTGTGTCTATCCATGAGGACAGAGAAATGACACTTTATAAACCAGGGAGGGGCGCAATCAATGATTTCCAATGAGCCTGAGACCGTGCTATCGTCTCACAGATTCTTCACTAAGTATAGACTCTAGGTCCCTCTGTAAGTGACTAGTATCCAAGGCGATCATCTTGTCCATCAACACTTTTCCTGATGCTACATGGCATCGCTTTTTCCCTACTATATCACCAGGAATGAATTTTGGCACTGATTATCTATCACAAGCAGCACATACCGCTCAGGTAAACAAGTGGTTTTACAATTTATCTGGCGGAGAGGAATTTGATGAAAGGATGGGCATTCCTACAGTACCACCCTCTGCATCCGCCCACCTCAAGGTAGTACTAAGAGGTCTTGAGGCATCTCTCAAAATTAGACCAAGTGGTAGAGCCTCTTTCTGAGTGCATACTCTTCATTGCTCCCGCTTATCTCAATAGGAAGATTCCTGATGTTCAATTTCTTTTGGACCATGCCGGGCTGTCAACGCTCTCAAATTGTTAGCTATCGGTGGTACTAAAAGCTGCTAAGGGCAATGTTAGGTACTCGGGGGTAGTCTGTGTACAGCATTGACTAGCGAATACATATTTCATTTTCTGGGTAAAACCCTCGAAGAACTCAAGATATCGATATCACAGCAATACTACGCTTAAGCATCCTCTCACGAGGATAATTAGCAGTTCAGAGGAAGCCCCATCGAAGTTCTTGAGGGCCAAAATCGATGCTTAACGGAGCGTCTACACTCGCGACACAAGAATTACTGTCTATTGGCAAATCTTGGGGGTGTCACTGATAAACTCTAGGAATTCCGTCAAGTTCGTAACTGAAACGAGTAGTGTGCCTGCTGGAGGTTCAGACTCGACGTCGACCGAGCAAGTCCGCCGCTCGCATTGAGCAGATCAGGGAGAAGTAAGCGCACGATATTTGAGCTTGCCTTCTATGTCTATCTCCGCAACGTTTGCAAATTTTCGAACGCAGCTGCATTGACAGTTTCATTGCGCATGCAAGCTTTTTTCTCTTCGCCATATGGTCGACCGAGGAAGACCGACTTGAATGGATTTCTTGACTCCAAAAAGCTGATGCATGAATCAAGAGAAGTGGGGTGTATTTGCAGCTAATGCATGCGGCTTCAAGTGAGAATCCGTAGGTGCGGGGTTTGCAGAGTGCATGCATTTCCACGAGCGTGCAACACCATCTACGCTGCCGTAGCTGCCCGTAAAGCAGATCAAACAGCGTCTTGACTATTCAGCCACTCATCGCTAAGCAGCTCCTTGGCGGTCTTTCGTTTCTCCGGCAGCCACTCCAGCATCGACCGCATGAATTGCAGAAACAGGACCTGATCTTGGTCTTTCAGTCGTATTTCCGTGTTCTCGAATGTTGTATCTGGAATTGGGATGCCAGCGGTAAAGTTTCCTACAGGAAGTCAGTCGATCAATACGTCTCAATGATGTGTATACCAATGAGGGGGACTTGCCTTCTGTATCGAATGCCTTGTGGCTTTTCTTTCCACGTTCAAGAAGCTCTATAGGTGGAGGCCCGAGGTACGCGATCATCTGGGCAAGCTGTATCTTAGCGTCATACTCGCCATCTCCGTCCTTTCCTGGCATGAGAAAGTCATCTTCGAACAGATACCATACCTATGACTACATGTTAGCATGTGCGCGACCGCAGTGAGGAGAAGGCCAGCTTACGACGTGGGCCAGATTCCAAATATCTGCAGGGTAACTCCATCCAGCTTCAAGTACCACTTCCGGGGAACAAACCTCATCTGGTTGGATCTCTTCTTCATGATCCACGTCGCCGAATTTGGCTAGGCCGAAGTCTGTGAGGATGGCACCGCCATGTGCGTGTGGTCCAAAGGAGGACCGTGACTCGTAAATGATTCGGTCGGGCAGCACCTTACGCGGGCCTGGATTTGCAGCCTCTTGACGGACAAAATCCTTGAGCGACTTTGTCCTGATTTGTATGAGGATGTTGTTGGGTTTGATGTCTACAATAAATGATCATTAGCATTGTTGGATTACCAAGATGGGTACTGACTAAACAGAGTTCTCGACTCCTTGATGGAACTGAGACCCACCTGTATGGACGACACGACATGCTGTGTGGAGATAATTCAGAGCCGAGAGCATCCGACGAGTGACGCTTTTTATCAAATAGGGGGGCAGCTGACGTCTTCCTAACCATTTGTTGTGAAACTTCAGCATGTCAATGCCTAAAGGCTCGTGTACAAGGCAGGTGTGTTTGCCATTAGGTCCACTAATATCAAATGAATCCAATAGCGTCCTGACGAGCTGGTAGCCCGGATGATTTGGATCGGTGGCTGTGATGTGTTGGAGCATCTTTCGTTCACAAGAGAATACTGTGTCGTCGTTATAGTCGTTTGTGAGGATCTTGAGGGTCACGAAGCCTTTGGTTCGCAAATCTTTGGCGAGCCATACAGTAGAGTAACCTCCATAACCAAACTTAACAAGTATTTCATATCTGTCGCCAATCATCTCGTGGTATTTGGCAGGGTAGAAGCGGTCCGGGCGATAATCTTCAAGGGTTTCCTCCTCGTGTTTCTCATCAATGGGCAGAAGCTCGGGTTCTGACCCTTGCCCTTGCCTTGAACGACCACTGAAGGGTGTAATGGCTTGTGCTACTCGCTTGATTAGATGAGTCATGTTCGAGATAACTATCTGGTGTGTGGTGACTTGGGATATTTGGGGATGGTGAAAGCTAAAGCCACAATATGCAGTCTCTCAAGTAATAAAGAGGCCAGTGTGTTGCAGAAAGTGACACTAGGAAGTCGCTCTTGTTACACAAACGCTCAGGTGCACTCCGAACCTTGTACACCGTAGGTGATGAAAGGTGACAGCGATCACTGATGATCTCCAGAGCCAATGCCAACTTCACAAGTATACGAAAAGTCTGAAAGGTGGTGATTGTGACACTTGAAAGCTTTTGTGATTAGTCAAGGATGCCGTGTACTGCTTGAGGACTCACATCAAAAAAGTGTGACACTGTTTTGCTGCTTCCTTGAAATGTATATAATGTGGCATCTCACGATTTGGAAATCGCTTTCTCAACCAACTGCAGCAAGTTCAGCTCCAAATTGATCATTACCCTCACTTCAGAGCCCCAAGACCTAGCAAGTTAGCTCTTCACAATCCTTAAGATAGACACAACTGAAAGCGCTGTATCAGGCTTTTGACGCACAGTGACGTGTTACTCATCCTCTTCCTGTCCAGGAACTCTAGCTCCTAGCCCTGTTCTACGATTGCTTGAAATGGCACCGACCGTCAAATGGCTTGGAATGAAGTCCCCATCAGTGACATGGGACAGAGCAATCGATAGCTTTGATGTGAATGAGGTCGACTTGGTACCATCAGGTACGACGACAGTCGAAGTCAAGTGAGCTCGCAATATTTGTTTTAGGCCAGGCTATGAACACTGATGACTTCGCAGAGGCCGTCCGCATGTGCGGCCTGGCTTCAAACCATGGGTCAGTGTTGCCTTCAAAAACGCAGCCGGAAAGATTCTTGGAAGTGCGCACATCGAGAAGAATGGCAAAGGTAAATTCAATACTAAGATTGAGAAGAAGAGAAAGGGAAATTTGTCATGAGAATTGGGGCTTTCTGGCAGCTTCGTGGATACAATGCCCTTGTTTTGGATTAAGGAAGGACACTTGCGTTGATATTGTTGCTCGTGAGGAGCCATACCTCATCAGTTGTTGGTATCACGTTATTCCACTCAGAAGCTCTCTGACTTCCGGGTAATAGCGGACTGTAGCCAGATACTCAAAAGCCCCTTAAAATCAACAAGTCGATTAAGCTTCATAATCTCCGTTGTTTCGTATTGTCATTAGATCGCGTCTAAATGGACACTATTGGCTCTCACAATTGATTCTTGTGACACTTTGAACATCAAAGCTGGTGACTCGGCGTGAGAATTCTGCAGCTTTGTCAGCTCACACTAACGCAGCTAACCACAAGTAGCGTCATCCCTTTGTCGAGTTCCTGTTGCACATCAAGTCACGATAATTAGGCCAAATACGCACATAAGCTATCTTGGTACTTTACCACGTCGAATCTTACTCCCGATCTCGCCGTGTTGATAAACGTGATTTTGGCTTGTGAACGTGGTTTACTTCAAGCGGAATCGACAGCATTTCCATAGTGAGCCGAAATGCCCACGCCTACGATGTACAATTCAAAGTACGAGTACAAGTACAATTCTCCGAAAATAGAGATTGTTCCATTCACCGCAATCCAGAAGAAGCTTCTCGCATTCTTGCACCTGGAGAGAGCTCTACCAGAACGTAAGCAGTATGCTGAATTTGCGATGTCGTGCTCGTACGTTGAATGCATCACTGTCTAAAATTGTCTCCGGAAAAGGCAGTCATATATTCATCGAATTTGCGAACACGAATCATAGCTCCGTATAGACATGTGCAGGGTTATGCAGTCTAACGTTGTGCAAGCGCATTCGAAGCTACGAACCACAAGAGGTCTGAGGTTTTTCATTGTCATTAATCGTAAATTTACCGGGAATTGCGCGATCAGCAGACCTTGGTAGCAATTCTGTCACAAAGGCCGGGACCGAATGTTGGTATGATACCTTTCAAACGTACACGAGCTCGGGAAAAGTGCCATGTTCGGTACAACGCTGTCGGTCGTCCGCAAGATCAGCGACTTCATGAGCGATACGGCTCGAATACTAAGGGCTAGAACATAAACAGCATTAGAACCTTCTCAAGCATGATTTGAGATGTTGGTCTGTAGAGTGAAGTAGGAAAAGAAGCCATGACGGATGCTTTTTGTACTTTTTCCAGGTAGGTAAATGAGCCAGGATTCGGGATAAACGACACTCCCCAAACTTGCGAAACCTGGTCACGACACGAGATTTTCGCTTCGAAAAAATGACTCCAATATCCGGGAGCACACGTTGTTTGCATGGCATTGCGCACAGTCTCTCTTTGGGGTATACTCCGCAGATTTCGACATTGCAGGATCGCACTCCTACGGAATTGTTCGGCGGTTGCTCAACCCGTTATTTTGCATGCAAAGCGCGAGCCGACTTCGAAAAGTGCAATGCAACCCGCAACCAACAATATTCGCTGCGAGCCACCTGCCCGCTTTGGGAGAGGTTCAGTGCATAGACGCATGGCACTCAAGAAGCAGTCAACCTTACACAAGCCACGCTTTGGTACTATTTCAAATGTTTTATGAAGAGTGTACCTTGCATGATGAAAGTTGGTGATTTCTGCGGCGGGTTCGAAACACGGCAACCACCCAGCTGCGTATTTATTGGATAGCTCAACTCCATCGAGGTTGTCGGAATTGGAATTCACGAAACTCCTCATGTCGCGGAGTAGCAGCCTTTCGCCGTTCCTGCGTCTTTCGAATTCATGGTCACATGGCTGTTGCGGGAATCGACTGTTTTGCACGTGGGTGACAGGAGCACCTTCCTCTTTGGTCCCTAGTAGCTGATAGTGGTCATTGAGCTTTGAAAGCGCTCGCTTTAATCTTGCACAGTACGACCTATCAAGATCTGTCAATGAGAGGACCCCTCGCACCGCGACCTAATATACTCACCTCGGGTCTTAAGGTAGTCACACCCTTCCGGACCTTGCAGACGTTAGCATTGGAAGCCGTTACGAAATTTCATTCTCGCTTCTCACGAGCGCTGTCAGCTGAGGCACCGTGCACACTTGCAGCCCGGGTGCTCACGAGCTCAACGCCTACCAGTACGAGCAAATCCTTGGTACAGACGAACGTGGAAAGTCGCCTGTAGCTAAGTACGCGATAAAAAAACTGGCGGTTCCGCACCACTGACTACTACATGTCCACGTCCAATGCGGCCAGCACCGACAGCGATTCCCGAGTGTTGCATTCGCAGCATCAAACGCTACGATAGTACTAGCTGACATCAACATAATTTCTGGTCGTAGCTGTGGCAGACATTCGGATCCTTCTTGCTTCAAAACCGGACTACGTCTCGATGCAAGCATCCGTCTAACATGACTTTCTGGTATAAGAACAGTCTATCAGCGCCTGACTTCACGGGAGACCATTTCTCAAGCAATGAATATTCTCGAACAGATGCACCATCTGAACAATGTGTTTCCAGTGGAGTCGTACCTACCGTTGTGGGCACGAGGTGTCAGACCAGCCAGCCCCTTGTGCATCCAGGGCAGCTGGCGGTCCATGCAGACATCCCAGGCTGAAGGAGGAAAAAGTTCCCAATCAAGATTGTCCAGGCTGCTGTAAGTTGTCATTGGTGACCATTGCTTTGCATTGGAGTTGGACACTGACGTGGAGACTCTAGCTGCAGCAAAATCAGCGGCTATCGAGGCAACACTCTTATCCCCTCCCAGCACACCGAGAAATTAGGATACATTGACGACGAAGGTCAAAAGACAAGATTGGACTATATTGAAGAACCGGGGGAAGTAGGGTCAAACCTATTGAGTAGCGATGGTGAACGGCAAGGGTGGTTGGGGGGCGTCTGGAAGGCCTAGTGTGACACGTCGGATGCATGAAGACCACTTTCCTGTCCTTCAACGGAGCTGCTTGTACCCAAAAAACAAAGTCATATGGTGGCTGCCGAAACACTGGTGACTAGGCAATGGCTTGTGATATACAGAGGGTGTCGCTAGCGGCAGTCAGTCGTCCCTCACGGCAGCATGAATTTCGTTTCGAGGGTGCTGATTACGTCTCCTACAATGATTTTGAATCTTGACGTCGTGGTACAATGAGGTTCTACTTATGTGATCTATACTCGATGACTTCCAGTGCTTTTTGTCAATGATGATATAATTAAGGAAATCACCTGTTCAAGCTAAAGGTTTTTCATGCTCGGTGAGATATATGGATAAATCAGATGGCGATTTGTTTTGATCGGGAACGCAATCCATCGCGATCGTTGTCTTGACTAGCATGATATGTAAACTCTTGGGGTACAAGAGCAGTCAATGGAGGCTCATCGAGTAAAGCACTTGGGTCATTGGAGATCTTACGGCTGAGAATGGAAGTCTTGTTGTTCGGTCAATTTGAATGCTTACTAAGCACCCTTTTCATCTAGTAACCGCAAAAACAGCGACAAGTCCATCCCAGATCCCAGCCAGACCTCGCTTTGCAGCAATATGCAGCTACCTATCCCTCTAACTGTCGAGAACAACGGGAGAAACGCTCGTACCACAACCTGGATCGATGGTCTCGAGCCTGGCCCGCCGGATCTCCAGCGAAGAAAGGGCCACAACAATCAATGCAAACGTCGCGTAGGGCTATACGATATCATCCCTGATTCGAATCTCTCGAACGGCACTACCCGTGGAAGAATGCCTACATGAGGATGATTTTCCTCATCTAGATGCCTAGACGAGGATGCCTAAGGCATGCTATGAGGTGAAGATGGCAGAAGCAGTTTTGCAGATACACAGGAACGCAGGGAAGTGCGAGTATTCTGGCCTCTCTAAACCAGCATGGAACACTGAGGGTCCATCAACGGCTGTTCGACCTCATTACAGAGCTCCCAAAGTTCAAAGGACCTGTGAAGTGCCATGACATGATAATGGGACGTACGTGCACGAGAATGGTTTCGCACTAACGCTACCTTCCAGTACTACAGCCCGTAAACAGCCCGGATCGCCTTCCATGACCTAGTCAAGCAGGATCAATATGGGTAGTAAGATGGTGGACTATACCGTTTGGCTTCAAATGAATCCCAAAAACAAGAGCGAAATACAGCGAAGTCTCCACTCCGGGACGGAAGACACACATTCGATCAACCAGATCATGTACGCACCGCTACGCATGTCCCCCATCGCTCTCAGCGTCAAAACATAGCTTCCCTCCAGTGGCGGTGCGACAGCAGCTCAATAAAGATCTCATTTTGCCCACTTGGGAGCCTCGGAGACGGCAAGATGTACAGCAAGCATAATACGCCATCGCCAGTCCTGCTCTGGCTCCTATCAAGCAGGTCACGCCATACACTTCTTCACCATATCGAGAAATGCCATAGTCGCGTGTGTCCAGCCTGACGCTCAGCCTTCCCTTGTTGGCTTAGGGCCCGATGCTACTGTGTTGCTTCGGGAAAATTACCGCGCCATACATGAATGGGTCAAAGCTACTCTATTCACGTATACGGGTTTAACAATACTCGTGAATCATGATTGACTCCAAAATCTTGCTGTCAATCATTTGAATCAATTTTCGAGAGCCCTTTACCGAAGTAAAAGCTTTGGACCCACTCTACAGTTGGACTTCTGCAGAGCGAGTTTCCGTTTGTCAATGGAGGCTGGTGGCATGATCAACACATGGTGGCGGCAACGGGAGAAGGGGTAGACAAAGAAGAACTGAGAGCATCGGACGGCTATGTCGGAGAGTTCCAATTTGTCAATGGAGGCTGGTGGCACAATCAACACATCCTGGAGACAACGGAGAAAAGGCAGAGAAATAAGAACTAAGAGCATAGGAGGGCTATCTCAGCGAGTTCCCACTCAATACCAGAGGCTGCTAGCATACTCAACACATCCTACAGCCAACGGGAACAAAGCTACCTTAAAGAAAGCATACCCGAGAGCATACATGCGAGAACGAACACTTGCCCGCAAAGATCGCGCGCAGCTCGATTGATTTTCTATACCGGCTTGCATGTAACCCAATCAATGCTCGCTAGAAATCCACGCATGAACAAAACGCCACAACCAGTCCATTTCTTGAAGCTGATTCCTTTTATCGAGATGACTCTAACTGCAATGTGCGATACCTACATTCTTCACGTTTGGGATTTAGCGGGATAGGATGTTGGGTGGGTAGGATGGAGGTGAGTGGTGTGGGGAAAGGAGGGGTTAGGCTTGAGAATGGGTGATTGTGTTTGTTGATTGAGATGAGATGGGAGCTAGGTCATATATGGGCTCTTGGCTTTCGATGTGGGGATGAGTGAGGATGAGGATCTTGTG
>JASZXT010000373.1:0-25882 GCA_035521555.1 Lecanoromycetidae sp. Uapishka_2
ATGTCGGCCATGCTGTAGGGATTGAAGATAGGCAGTTGGAGCTGTTTACGACCACAATTTACTAGGTAGTTTATTGCATCGCGCTCCTCTCGCTATGAACGGTCGGTAGAACCTCGGGTTAAAGTCTTTCGCCCAGGCCGACACCGTAGTCCTCACTCTGAAGTTTAAGCTCGAGGTACTGTTGGATGAAAACAAACGCGCCGAAGCACCGCTCTATGTCAAAGAAGTAAATTCTTGGATCTGCTGGTCTATGCCTCGTGCATGGTCTACACTGTCCCCAATTATTCTTTTTTCCTCTTCGCTCGTTTCCCGGATCGTTTCTCCCTTCATACAGCTAGGATCCGGTTTAGTGGCGCCCTTCTCCCAAACACCATCTAACATCCAATGCGTCGGGATTTGAAAAGCGGTCGCATTGACCAACTTATTCTTAAGTAAGCTGCCATTGTACCACAACAGTTTATCGTGCTCATCAACATGAGCAATGGTGAAGCTGCACACCCTGCTCCCGTTGTCATATAGCGCCCCAAGCATTCCACCGTAGTGTTCCTCAAAAGAATACTCTGCGCCGCTCAGCTCTAGGCCGAACCACCAGCTCTCCTTGTCCCCATATCCCATTCTGTATGTCCACTCCTCTCGGACCACTTTCGTGTTTTGCCAGCAGGCATGCAGGATACCGAGAAGCACATGCAGTCTGCTTTTGTTCAGTACCACCAGACCCGCGTCGCACTCTTCGGCGTAACCTTCGTTGTAGACGAGAGACTTGGATAAGGCTTTGCTAGGGATCTGGTGTTTCAGCTGCTTTTCCCACCATTCGTGGCGCTCTTTAAAGGCGCCCTGCCACAAAAGACGGTCATGGAATAGCAAGGTTCCTGTCGTTCGGTAACCATTGTGATGATCCAGAATGGCCTCCGGTGTTTGGAGAAAAACCGCGTCGGCATCCAAGAGCAGAACTTGCTCGTACCGAGAAGCTAGTGCTGCAAATGTCTTGATGGCCCATCCGCCATTTTGGAGATCTAGAGTGGTGTCGTCGAATACTTGAGTGATATCCATGGCCGTGATCTCGGGGCCTAGTCTCATAATGAAGTCTCGATATTCCAATGGGAGATCCGAATCCCCTGCATAGACTATTTCGATTGGAAGCTTTGAGCCTAAAGTATCTCGAATATTGCTTATAAGATGACAGGCATATCTAAAAGTCTTCCGGCCTGTTGGAATGACAATGCCTTTGGTTCCAGGCTCAAAACGCTGCCTCAGGTGACTAAGCGAAGTAACGGAACCCTGATTTGGATCACTCAGAAACGGGAAAAGAGATAATGCAGTCTCGTCGACGCGGTCGCGAAGAGATTCTGCCTGCTCAACTGTCATTTGACGGTTCTCGCTTGCTTCGATCCAACCCCGCAAAATCTGAAGCCGTTTACCCATCTTGCCAAATTCGGACGAAGGCAGAGGATAGTCCATAAAATACTCGGACGTGGTGTTAATGCTATGCAGAAGTTGAATGAGTGCCGGATCTGTTGTGTCATGACTTGTGATTGCGAGACCATCTTCGGTGGATACAGCTCGACTATTCTGCACAACTGGCCGCTGCCAATTGAAAGCCAGGATGACTACAAAAGCAAATGCGCCGAGCATGAAGCGAAATCGCGGCTGCGAGACAATCGACATGTTGATGCCCATACCACTGATCATCTCATGGCGATAATTTCCGAGAGCTGTCGTCCAAGCATCATACCTTGTACACCTGGATTTCGTGGAAATGTTGCCAGCCACGATGTTATGACCACAAAACAGGAGAGTACTGGTAGGTAATGCTTGAGGAAACACTCAAAGCGTGCGATTAGGAATTAGACGACTGTGCCGCCGGGTTGTCTCAGCCGTGTCTCGGGCAAGTAGGCAGTGCAGGGGACATAACAATGTTCGTGATAAAGGAAAGGACCTTGACTCCCTGAGGAGTAAAGGATGTGAAGCAGAAAGCAGAATAATTTGCGACGTGCGCTGGGATGCCCCCTGTGGCACGGATGTGGGGTAGGGGTAGGTAACTCTCCACTATTCATGAACGGTTTTACCAGCATCTTTTATGAAAACCATTTTCTCACCAGCATTATTAATAGCCCACAGTCGGGCGCTTCGATAGTACGGAGTAGACAAGCCTGCATCAGCATAATTTGAGTCATTGATTGGCTCAATTGGAACGAGGGTTTTGTGGGCTTAGC
The DNA here is from genome assembly GCA_035521555.1 of Lecanoromycetidae sp. Uapishka_2. Taxonomy (NCBI): domain Eukaryota; kingdom Fungi; phylum Ascomycota; class Lecanoromycetes; species Lecanoromycetidae sp. Uapishka_2. The sequence continues at coordinate 2,214 of JASZXT010000373.1, forward strand.
CCCCAAAACCCTAGGCGACAACTGAAACGAACTAAGTCTTCTGATCTCTACTACCGTTTGTTGATCTAAAAAATCGTTGCTGTCTGCGCCACCACCGTTACCCACTAAGGATGACTGGGCACATTTAATCTTATGCTTACGCGCGTCCTATCGGGAAGGATCCATGCACGCTGCTGCCCGAATTGGCTAGGTACGCGAACATGCCTAGCGAGCCTAACTGCGGCGAAAAAGCGTCTTAGGAATTAAGCCCCCAAAACAACGGCCGGCACGATGGAGAGTAGCTTTTTTTAGCTAGTACCTTGGCATAAGAAGGAGACTATAAATGTGTAATACTTGATGTGAATAACTTACGGACTTTCGATATTCGATGTGCCTTTTGCAGTAAAAACGTGCAGTAGAGGTTAATTGCGTACAGTAAGGATTTTTAACCCAGCCAGAAGGCGACGCTTACAATGCACGTCCGACGAGCTGCGGTGGACTGCTTTCTTGTTGGGTGCATTGCAACACTCCTGCAACCATTTTCTTTAGCAAGCTAGCATGCGTGTGATTGCTTTCTCTTTCTTCAGATAATTCTATCAAGGGCACGTTCATGTGCAGATACCAGTTCTCATTAGAAAATACGTCCAGCGTCATATTTCGGCTTACTACCTGGTGCCTTTTCAGTCCTTGCAATGCTGGGTCACAGTCAATACCTGTCGCTGGGCCTCTCAATAAACGATCATGAGGTATAGACTGTTTCGATTAGAACGGCAGTTCTTTCTCGAACAACACCCAGTGTCCGGACTCATTGACGTGTCGCAACACTGCGATGTCTACCCAACCGTATGGGTATGGACAACGGAGTATTAATACGACCCACGTGCGCGGTGTATCCGTGGGACAACCAGACTTGTGCGCAAATATACCATCATGGTAGATACGGACGAATTCATCAAGCCAGACCAAGGCTGTTGTGACTAGAGACTGGCGCAGGAGTTCTGCCCCATATCACCATGTGTAACGACGGGAATTATTGCGGCGACGACGACGCTAGCTGCTGTAACACGATGAAAGGAGAGTTGAGACGAGTTTCCAAGAAGTGTCAACGGCACAAAAGAAAGACTTGAGGAGAGGCACAGCCCTTCAGTAGCCAATATGCTGCCCAAGGGAAAGTATAAGAACGTATGTACACCACGTAGAAAGGCTGTCGGTTGTTATATCTATCAATATATTGTCAAGCTGCAGAGACAACGTTTCGATTCAAAGGATATTGAATGAAAGTACAGTCATGTCTGGATTGTTAAATACATTTTCTCAACACCAAAACGCTGTGCTCTGTGGAAAACGGGAAAACTCGGGTATATTCAGAAAAGGGTTCGGAAAATCTGTGCTTACTTGCACGAGTGATATTGGCCGCTCGCCCTCTGGTCTCCTCGAGCAGTAAAAGAAGAGTCCATTGTCTCGCATGTATGCGAAGACACCGCGGGATCAGAAACAATGGAACAATGATGCCCTGCTTTGTCATGCATGAATGTATCACAATGGTATTATCTTGTCAAGGTCTTTGAGGCAAGATAAATACATTGTCAAGCCTTCACCCTTACACAATGACAAAACAATGTGTTGATTCTCATGAACTCTTATAACATGGCATTTCCCTTAGCTTTCCAGCTCCATCAAGCCTCCCAGATCCTGAATAACCTCTATCGACCACCCAAAACCCCGACGAAGATCTACAGAAGCCGTCAGGCCAAAAGCCATGTCTTCCAATTTTCCTGCGAATCAGCAAGGCTCTGTTGATCTAGTCATGGTCAGGGTGCCTGCAACTCCTTCAAATGAGGGGCCATCCGGCGAAAGGGAGTATAGCGACGACGAATACCTCAAAGCATCGAGGCCTATTCTACCCTCAAACGACAGACCCAAAATCGAGCTCTGGGAGGTCAGCATCAATGACCTGGCCGAGGATTGTCGAGACTGCAATATTTGCTTGCAACCATATCCCCCGAAATCGACAGGCGAAAAGGCATTGAAGATGATGTGTGGGCATATCTTTGGGTCAGGTATGCCAACCCTCCTTTCTCCATTTCGAAGAGACAAACAAGAGACGTTCGCTAATTTTGTTCTCACAGACTGCATCCTACAATGGGCTCAAACACAAGGAACCGACTCCATGACCTGCCCCATGTGTCGGCATGACCCCCTCGCGGATGTCTGGACCATCGATAAAGCCCTAGCCGCATTGCAAATCGACGAATACGTAGGCCTGGTCTCAGACATGCCCCGCCACCAAACCCACCTCAGCACTCTCTTCAAAAACCCCAACCCCCTCCAAGCCCGGCGCCTAGATGCAATCTGCACCTACCTCAGAGGTGAGGTGCTCCACGGCCCCAGTCAGCGCTACTACAACCTAACCGTCTGGCAGACAATGGTACTCTACCGCATAGTCTACGCGCGAAAAGCCCACACGCATGTTGATATTGAGATGCTGGCTTTGTCGCAGCATATGGGTAGGGCGGCCGCTCGGTATAGGCTTTGCATGGATGGAAAGGGGGAGGGGAGGGTACCGTGGACGAGGCTGGGGCCGCTGGTTTATACGTTGTTGAATCCTGGGAAGGTGGATGATGTTTTGTATGAGCTTGTGAAGTTGCTGAAGGCTGAGGATGAGGAGTGGAATGAACGGATGGAGGCGGGTGGGGAAGAGGTGGTTACGAGGGTTCAGGTGTGGGAGCTTCAGAGGCCTGTTAGTAATAGCTAGATAGAGTGTATTTGTAAGGTACGTTGAGCTGACCCAGAGTGATGCCGATTAATAAACAACTGGTTTTCGCTTGAGCTATAATATAAAATTTTGGACCGAAAAGTCTTTTTTGCTATTCTTAGAAAGGACAATATACTATAAAAGACTTATGATCAGTGGCCCTTTACATGGCGAACAGTGTCCTGCAGTCTTGTCTCTCTTCGAGAAGACCTGGGCTCCTGCAGTATTCTTAGTATTCGACCCATAAACAGTTCGAGTTGTCTTGAACACCTCTCAGTCGTGCAATGACAGCGACGAAGGATTTCTTAGATCGCGGATTTAGCTGGAGCTACTATGATGGCAGTGATGCTGGCTAGCAGCCCAAGTACGATAAAAGTAGAGTTTATGTTGATGGCTATGTGCTCGATATCCAGTCAAGAAGGGTTTGGTATCGGTTCTGTAGGTTTTTTGATATGTGAGAGGGTCGAGTCAGATCTGTGAGGATGAGATGTAGAGATCTTGAATATGGGCGAGCATCATGTTTATAGTCCTTCGAGGGCGCGTAGAATAGTCTAGGCTGTCATTACTGCACAACGCCCTTAGAACTTATAGCGAGAGAATGAAATTCAATAATGACCGCATAGGTGACTATCTGCCATCTCCGAACATGTCCTCGCTGAATCACGACCTCTGCAACACCTGCTTCTTCCATTGCCCTAGAGACAAGGGGAGACATCAACGCGTCATCAATTCATCTCGAAGCAGCACCTGCGCTCGTAGGAGCAACCGGTCAAAGTCTGCTTCGAAAGATCCCATGAGATCAGACCCAAGATAGCCTTTCATCCAACCACTGCTATCTTTTCGCAAGATCTACAGGGGCTGTCCTGCTCGAAGCCGGGTGAGTAGTGATGCCGCTGTCTGCTTGGCTTGCATACTTACCCTTCTAAAACTCTCACATCTTCAGGGAGTTCGGCCCATGTCAAGTTTGCAATACTTGTATCCAAAAACTCTGATGACACATCGATATTTTCAGTAGATGATCGCCTCACTTGGCACTCCGTAGTCCTTTTGTGCCACTGCTGCTGAAGTAGTTCTAGCCTGGTAGAAGAGGATGGTAGGGCAATTGTATCGCACTTGGACGGGTAATGGTAGAGCAATATAAAACCTTTTATGGCCACCACAGTCGAAAGCTCACACCCTTCTGTTGTAGCTGTTTGTGAGAAGTGTAATCTCCAGACGCGACAATGGCTCGAGCTGTAATGTTTACATGAACAACCAAATCTTGGAGTGTCCAAAGTCTTGACGCTCATGAGCCGATCGTCTTGACACTGATCGGTCGATGGCATCCATGGCTGGTTTCTGCAATTGCACGGTATGAAGAGAGAGAAGTAGTTGAACTGGCTGACAAAGAAACCCTCACAGCCCAAATATTGGTGATCTTGCGGAAATGGGTGCAACAGCCGGCGAAGTGAAAGGATCGGTGGAGAAAAGAATTCGACCCTGCTTGAGAGTCTGCTCGTTTGCGGCCAGCCAAGACTGAAGCGCTGCAAAGCCATCGAACGCAGCCTTATCATTGCCAACCATAGAATAGCATCGTTGTGGAAAGCTCAATGCATTGAATTGACAATTTTTCGCTTTTTAGCGCAAATTTGTACATCAATATCCTTGTCTGAGAGCAAAGCGACAGACCATCATTCATCAAGGACACGGAAGTATTATACCCAACAGCTAAGTATACCACGTTGGCTCAGGCACTTCACCCTTCACCAAATACCTCCCCAACTCCTCTTCCTTGTACGCAACTGGATCATGCAGCGTATGCGTTCTCACATCCCTCCAAAACCGATCCAATCCCACCTTACTAGCAGTAGCCCTCGCTCCCGTAACCTCAAAAATTCCACTCGTGACCCTCAACGCCGTATCTGTAGCCACCACCTTGACACTGGCGACCCATTCCGCTAGCTCTCCTCGCTCTGCGGCTGTGATGTCACGCTTCGAGCTATGATTGTTATAGACGTCGCGGACTTTTTCGCCTGCGACGTTGGCAAGGGCCTCAGCGGCGCGGAGATGTGCGAGGAAGGAGCCGTAGCGTTGGAGGACGTATGGCTCGTCGGTGCCAGTTGAGACGGGGTGGGGAGTGTAAGGCCATGGGCGAGTGTGTTGAACGGTATATTTGGAGCCGAAGTCTAGGGCACCGAGGGCGATGCCAATGTAGAAATCTGCGTGGTCTGGAGTTAGTGTTTCTTCTCTATAAAGAAGATCGAGTCGTGTAAAATCTGTCGCGAATAGAATGCTCATCGGTCATGTCTCTCGGTAGAAATCAGTGCGAATGGGAAATTTCGACTAGTGAAAATACAACATACTAGAGAAGACGAGCTGAATACTATGACATCCTAATAAGCAAATTTCTGTGGATACTGCGCATGTGAGACTTACGTCGGTAATAATAAGGTAGCCCAAGGTATCGTCAGGATGCCTTCGATTGGCGTCTTAGTCGAAGGATCCCACCCAAGAGCATCGCTCCATGGAACGCGGACATTATCGATTTTGACACTGCCAGATTCTGTGAGGCGAAGACCCAAGTTGTCCCAATTGTGCAGGAAATTGATGGCTGGCTGCTTTGTTGGAGCAAGCACAAAGATGTGTTTGTCAGTACCTTCGTATACCTATCGATTATTAACAAATCACCTTGACAAAAGCAAAGCTGCAATGCTTACTCCTTCAAGTACCGTCAAGTCTGAGACCACACCACCAGTATTAAAGTGCTTGAAACCATTGAAAATAATGTGGTCCCCGTCGTCGGTGATCTTTTGGTCATTGTCTCTCGGATTGACGGCTCCACCCACAAAGTAATTGTTCTCGATGATGAGCTTCTGGGTCCGCTCGTTCTGCTCTTCTGTCCCAACAACAGCTGCAGTCCACGACCAGAGAAGATGGTACCCCAGAAGCATACCAAGAGAACCATCTGCTTTGGCAACCTCTCGGATGACTTTATAAGCCACATCCCAGCCTTGTCCTCCTCCACCGTACTTTCCGGGTCCAAGGACTTTAGTCAACCCAGACGATTTGAGCAAAGAGACCTCGGCGAAAGGGCTTTTGTTCTCCTTCTCACGTACAGCAGCATCTTCAGCTAGAATAGATGCAACTTGTGCAGCTCTTTCAATCCACGCTTTCGGTTTGGTTGGTAAAGGTGAGTCAGTGAAGCTCTTGTGATGTTCGTCGTAGACAGCGGTATCGGTCGATGGCTTTGAGTGGGCTGTATGTCCGTTGGTAGCCATCTTCAATAGGCTGGACTTCTGCAACAATGACAAGAACCGCGCAGTTGGGGTATTTGGCACCCAATCTTTCATACAAGTTCGGCATGTAAATGGCGCCATTTCACCGGGATTGTGAGCATCGAGATCAACATGTTCTCGACCGCATCCATTGATGATATACACTGCACGATGGTGTGCTAATTGAATCGCGTACGTCGTTTGCCAAGTATTGGAGGCTATGAGCTTGTTTGAGCCAAGTGTGTACCGTTGTACCTATGCAGGGTTCACGCTAATGACGGGCGGAAAAAAAGCACGCCATAAGACCCGTTGATGGTTTGGGGGATCCTTTGCGATCTGCCATTCTTGAGCAGAAGTGCTGTGACTAAGGATATCTGGACTCAGCTTGAACGTGAGGGTTGAAATCATAGCTTTACCGGACCTACCTCCACCAACCCCACAAGCACGTCTGGAGTATGTCGTGATCCATCAGACGCCTTTCGTCTTTTCAAATGGGGTAGTGAGCATACAACAAAGCCATGGTACTGACTGTGCGTAAGCTGAGGCGAAATCAATACTTCAACTCTTCCGTAGACAGATCACTCCTTTGTATCTTTTGGCTTGAAGAAGCGACTCGTGTCTCCCATGGGGAAAGAGAAGAACATCGCCTCTTGGCACATCAAGTTGCCCACAGTATAGTAACCTAGCAGCCCAGAAACGAAAGCGAATGCTCCTGCCGTCTTTTTTAGCGCTATGCCGGTACCCGTATGGCCATCTGCAGTAGCAAAGTAGGAGGCTGCCACTAGCGTGAAGGCCATTTCTACCGTGAAGAAGATTCCGATGTAGACTAGATTGCTTCGTGGACGTCAGCTTCGTTGCTTTAGCAATTGTGTCATCAAAATCTCACAGTGGTAAAGATCCAATGAGGAAAAAGATATTCCACACGGCCCACACTACATTTGTTAGCGAATCGAGCATATTAGACGTCTTCAGTCTCACCTACTAAGTACAAAGAAACCAACGGCGTTATTGTATTCTGGAGTATCGGTCCCATAAGAAGCAGTAACACCAAAGAGCGGAGTGATGATAGCCCCGAAGCCGCCGTAGAAGAAGCCGAATGCGGAGAGTACGGTATAGGCGTAAGTATTGCCCAGCACAAGCTCCCACTGAGCTGAAATGACCATGCCAATGCCTTCAAGAAAAATTTAGCAATTCGTGCTGCTTCGGTACCGTTCTCGAATACAGACCTGCAACGAACAGAAAGTCCCCGATATACACGTTTGTGATTGTTACGCCTCTCCACTCCATCAACGAAAGCGCCAGAGTCGTCAGGGTTGTCGAGAAGGCACCAATGGCCAGCGCTGTCTTTTCACGCATAGATTAGCTATCGAATGTACTTACAGCATGTGTAAAAGAACTCACTGGACTTCCGAGCTGTGCTTTCAGGGTCACTGGAACTGGGACCAGATGGTTTGTTCCGCTTTGTGAAGAGGATGTACTCATCTCACCAGCAGTCAGAGTACCATATCTCCCTTCATGTCGCGGGTCTTTGTTTGCAATGTCTTCGAGTTGGTGTACGCGGTTCTCGTGCGCCATGTTGAAAGCGCAGCGGATAGGACAGTAGGCTGACTAGAAGCTGATGATTGTTGTTTTGTTGTAAGTGAATTTGGAGAAAGCAGTGAATGGTCCGCGAATATCAGATGCTGGGCTTGGATATACTTTTTATGATAAATATGCACATGGACAGGCAAAGAAATAGCCTTGCTTAGGTGATCGAGGGTGATCTAGATCTAGCGCAAATATTATGCAACTAGATGATCACGTCTTTCGATAGTCCAAAGGCACAATAACCCCGCCAAAAAGGAACGCGCACACGTGTTTAAACACACAATCACTTGGTTTTCACTCGCCGTGCAGTTCTCATGCATCATTCTCGCTGATCATCACGCGATATACAAGGGTCTCTGCACGCACAAGCGAGAAGTTCGCATGACGGTGCAAAACATATCATGGGGACCAGATCTAGATGAAAACGCGGGACAAAGCCTGGGTTGTTAGATAGATTCGTAGAGATTCTGTAGGTGCAGAGAACAACCACAATCATGCCCTCAGTTCTGCAGCCAACAAACGGAGACGTTAAGCTGAAATTTTATGGACACGGACATACGAATGGAGAAGGGACTGATCAAACAAATGGTCATAAAGATCAGCTCCACGACGATGATGCCTTCCAACATCTTCCAAAACCTCAACAAGAAGTTTTGTTGTTGCATGGGCCTAGGCAGAAATACTCTCTTCAGACAATGGGTCAAATCCCAACATTACGCTCAGATAGAGAGATTTTGGTACAAGTAAGGAATTTCTTGCCAGTATGCCATTCATATGTTAATCGTGGCAGGTGGTAGCAATCGGCTTGAACCCGGTTGATTGGAAGGGCCCGTACGAATCTCTTAAAAGAGGCGACGATGCTGTCCTGTACTTACAACAAAATAGAGACTACAACTTCGGCATTCCTTCTTTCCCATGGGTGAATGGACGGGACTTTGCAGGTATTGTCATCAAGACCGGAAAAGCAACATCCCGAGTCAAAGCTGGCGATGTGGTACGAACCGGCATACCGTGACTACCAATGGACGTACTGACGAGATCAAAGGTTTTTGGTCCTTCCACTGATTATCGTGACAGTCGAAAAGGGGCATACCAAGAATATGTCGTGACGACTGACTTCAACGTGGCTAGACTGCCTGCAACACTGTCGGTGAATACTGGAGCAGCTCTAGGAGTGGCCTTCGTCAGCGCGATTTTGGCATTAGGCATCTCTTTAGGATTTAGCTTCGCGAATGTCCGAGGGGCTCTTGGAGGGCCCGACTTGTTGGGTATTCTCAATGACACACCTCGAGACAAGGTACCGGAAGACGTCCAAGATGAGTGCTTTGCCGGCATTGGACCAGAAGAGCGTCCGCAAGCCGGGGATTGGTTTGCGATTTGGGGAGGTGAGTCTACCTTAGCTACACTGAGGAATAGGTTACTAGTGCTAATGGAGCAGCCTCTTCAACTACCGGCTTGGCAGCGCTCCAACTTGCAAAATTGATAGGCCTGCGGGTTATAGTCGTTGCAGATTCCGTTCGCCACGGGGCAAGACTTATTGATCTTGGCGCCGATGTCTTGGTCGACAGACAAGATCCAACGAGAGCTATCGACATCATCCGTACTATCACAAAAGGAGGACTGCGATTTGGCTTAGACACTGTCGGTAAAGAGACGGCTACACACCTGCAAGAAAGCCTCCAAAGATCGGATGGAGAGAAGCAGGGGCATCTGGTTGGCTTGACGGGACTACCGAAAGAAAGGCTTAGTGGTGTCAAGTACCACAATGTTCCGATCAAAGTATTCCACAGTGTGCCGGCAATTGGAGAGCAGGCCATGGTGTGGTTGGAACAGCTTCTGGTCGCACAGATCTTGGAACCTCCAGAGGTAGCTATTGCAGAGGGAGGACTGCAAGGTATCAACGAGGCGTTGGACAAATTAAGGAACGGAGCTATTTCTGGCAAGCGAATTGTCGTCCCTATCGAAACCGAAGGCAAAAACAACCTTAACGGCCATACAATGCCGAACAGGACCAATGGGACCAGCAAAGCCAAATCCATCATCGACGACATTGAGTATGCAGATAAACTCAATGCGGACCCGTCCCGGATCAAGTTTGCGTAAGTGCAAATCTCTATGAACATTGTCCAATGCTAAGGGGAACGAACCTGAATAGATACTGGGTACCCAATGTTTCAGGAGGCCTCGTAATATCCAAAATTGAGATGCGGACTAAGTGGGACCTCGACTCAAATGCACAATATGCGAAGACTGCCGAACGATATGGTTTCGAGTATGCTTTGACCCAGATACGGTTCATGGCCGGATACGGAGCTGCAAGTCCGCTCATACTTCTCGGCCAGTGCAAGCTGAACTGACGGCTTTCCAGGAGTATCAACATGAATCAGTGTCCTTCTCTCAGGCGTTACTGCATCATACAGAAAGACTCATTGTGATGGCAGCACTGCTGCCAGGTCCTTGGAACCCAGCAGTAGCTGCAAAACAGATTGCGAGTATAGACAATTACAGCAAGGGCCGTATAGCCGTCAACGTGGTGTCGGGATGGTTTAAACAAGAGTTCACTTCCATCGGACAGTGGTGGCTTGACCATGGCGAGAGATACCGTCGAAGCCGCGAATTCATAGCTTGCCTGAAAGGTATCTGGACCCAAGACCAATTCAACTTCAGCGGCGACTTCTATCAGTTCCATGACTACCCTCTTAGGCCGAAGCCATTAGCAAGATCAGGCCGGCCATACCCTGAGATCTTCCAAGGCGGGAACTCAGAAGATGCGCGAGAAAATGCGGCAGTTGGGTCGGACTACTACTTCATGAACGGCAACACCCTCGAGGGCTTCCAGACGCAGATTAAAGACGTCAAAGAACGCGCCAAACAGCACGGCCGCGAAGGCCAGGTGAAGTTCGCCGTCAATAGTTTTGTGATTGCTAGAGAGACCGAAGAAGAAGCGATTCGCGTGCTGCAAGAAATTCAAGGCAAAGCGAATAAGGAGGCAGTTGAGGCTTTTCAAGATGCGGTCAAGAACGCAGGTGCATCGACTTCGAACAAGACTGGCATGTGGGCTGACTCGAAATTTGAAGACCTCGTGCAGTACAACGACGGCTTCAAGACCAAGTTGATTGGCACCCCAGAGCAGATCGCAGACAGAATCCTTCTCCTCAAATCTCTAGGTATAAACATTCTTCTGATTGCATTTCTCCATTACGACGGTGACATTCAACAATTCGGCGAGCAGGTGCTCTCTCTGGTGCGAAAATTGGAAGCGGAGGGTCGTGGGAAGGATGAGGAATTGGAGATCAGTCTGACAGGCGACGTGTATAAGGCGAGGGAGTCCGTGAAATAGTCCGTGCTTTGCCCAGTACTAGATTTATTGCTTGCCCTAGTCCGAATCCATGTCTCTGGTGATAAGGATCCATGATGCGTGCAGGGGCAGATGTGCACGCGCCTCTGGCGAACAACCTGAAGGTGAGAGGGTGTCGCGATTGCCGTTGGTTGTCCTCATGTCTCTCGAGCTAGCCAAAAATGGAAAAGTGGCTTGGCAAGCTTTGTAAGTGCAACATGCAAACAGGCGATCGATTGGAAAAGGATCGAGGAAACTGTACAATAATGACCCTGGTCGAAGACTATCAATGCTGAAAATGTTACGGAACCCCCGAGGAACAAAGCTGATTGACATCTAGAATATGCATCCTGGATCTAACATCCCTCTTCTCACCTCGTGCCCTATACACCAGTTCTCCGTTTCTCGACTATATTCATACCAAATCGCTTCCAGCAGCTAAATATCGATATCAATTCCGTCGAAGCAATGCCCACACCACCCACAGTCTTTATCGCAGATGCTGTAATCTTCGTCTCCAAGCCCGTAATTTCCATTTCCCCAGTGCGATTCCCTCACCTCTTCATAGCTGCGAGGAGCAAAAGTTCCATTGAAGCCAATGAAGCCATGCTCTGGTGGATAAACAGCTCCTACCCTTCCGAGTGGGTAGTTGTCTTCTACTGCCACGCCTCCAGAACGTAGGGGACCACGTGTTTGAAGTTTGGCTTTGGACTTGACCATGGTACCGATAGAGGTCACAGGAGGGGTAGAAGCTTTCTGCGTACGTTCATCGTTGACGTGAGCAGCCCAGGGGGAATGATCTCTTTCGGGCATTGAATAAGGAGCTTTCTTCAATCTCTTGAGGTGCGCTTTACCCATAAGATGATCTGCCATTGAATTGGGCTTCATCTCTCTGTTGCATATCGTACAGGTCCACTTCACGGCAGGTATCAAGACCTTTGGCGTAACAAGTGGTTGCGTTGCGGATTTAGCTCTACTCGAAAGATTGGCCATCATCGTTGCAGGTGCCAAATCTTCTTGTACATTCACAGCCTTTCGTATCTTTTTCAAGCTCACTGTCTCCTCTGGTGCCTGTGTAGAGCTGTGTAAATCCGGTGGCTGAAGTGGTAGAAGTCCCACTTGCTGCTTTTCTGGCTTCTCCGCTACAAATGCTACTCCAAATCTTTCTAAATGACTCAGATGACTGCTCTTAGATGGCTTTCTCCCAGTCTTTCCCTTATTTTTAGAGCCATACGATTGGGTTTGCTTCCCCTCATGGCCCCATGGGCTAAGTCCCTTCCCCTTCCCAGCGGGATCGTAGTTTACACTTTGCGACTTCAGCAACCTCTGAACAGTCTCTTCCTGCGCTCGTGCCGCCCAGGTTACGGATATCTTCGAGGAGTAGATGTTCCACAAAATAGGTAGATAGAGAACATCCTGTGTGCAATAATCGATAATCTCTTTCTGCATGGGTCTTTGATTGAAGACTTCGTAAGTGCCACCCCGTTCAGGCGCAAAGAGCGCCAGTCCAGCTTCCTTTGTAGCTTTCCATGTGTCTCTAGCCTCGGCTGTTAAACCCGTGTCTTTCTCGATGCATCGTGAAAGCCCGACCAAATGCTTCTTTGTAAAAGTCCGTGTTGCGACCTCCAGGAGCTGCACGTCATGTACGTCTTTCATTAAAACTTGAAAGTGGGCAAATAGCGCGTCGGCGTCGTTCCGAACATCGAAGAAGGCCTTTGGTACGATATCAGACTCGAGTACTGATCTGAGAGTAGTTCCTAGCTCATTAGGAGTATCGAAGGCTTGCCCTTGTAGAACATGGATGTCGATCAGAAATACGTGAGCTTTGGGCTCGACAAAGAGCTGAATGATCGAGATAGAGCCAAGTCGTGACAAGTTTACGCCCTCAATATCTAGGTACAGAGATGGCGGCTCGACAGGTAGACCTTCAATACAATCGAGAAGAGCTACTATCGTGGCTACAGAGTCCACGATGGTCATTTCCATGCTGCTAGCACTTGTACATCAATCACGATTCTGATGCCTTGTAGTGGTGTTCACTAGAAAGAGAAAAGGTTTTGGATCGTCAGCGACTCACTTGTGTACTTGTACCAAAATGTGGGAAAGTCAAGGTGGGGATAGCGTGGCGTTCTACGCAGACGTTATCGATGAAATGGCCAATTGGACGCGCCGGCTAGATTCATGATGCCACTAATCCAAACTAGGGCTAGAAAAGATAGGGACCAATACCTCATTCGTGGACGATCAAAACAACATACTCCTACATGTGAGGCAAATAATGCTAGACATAGAAGAAGGTAATTTAAACAAAACCTGTAGAGTGAATATGATGTTTGATGTCCATCCAAAAAGTCTCTCGTTATACTGATTCATCTCGAAGGACAATTGTAGATCGAAGTCCACTACGGGTGGTATCTGTGCTCCTGTGTACCACTAACAATTGGTGTCCCTTGGCGCTCTTTTCCACCAGGTTCTTAGTCGCAGGCCACTCACAATCAAGAATCTCATGTGCATTTAAAGAACCAAATCTTTCAGCCTTTGCCACCCAACAGAACAGACAAGGTGCTTTAGAGCACCCTGAAGAAGGTTGCTAGCCCTTAGTGCAAGAGTCTCTGGCTCCCGCCTCCTCATAGCGCCTAAAATTGCGGTGCTTGGACTCATCGGGCTGTAATGACTGAGAGCATTACTGATCCATTCCTGTGGCAGGATTCATGCGAATGATCTTGCCACCTCCATCCTGACGGGGTGCTCGTATCTTCCAGCTGTCTAGCTCCTGGGAAACGTGACGATTCTGCAAGGAAGGTCATGATCATTCTTGCTCTTTCTTTCCATTATTACCGTCCCTATTCTCAACGTCTCCCCACTCGCCGTCCATCGAACCATCTCCTTCACCATCTCTTCCAAGCTCATTCTCATCCTCGGTATCCTCCCACCGACCATCTTCATTATCTCCAACATTCCAAGGTGAATACCCCAACTGCCTTAATTTCCGAAAGAGCTGATAAGCTTCTTCATTCTTTCCTTGATCCTGTAAATGGTCGGCTAAAAACTGCAATGATTTCACAGAATGCGGATGTTCTGGTCCTAATTGTTCTAACCTCGTGTTGTAAGCTTTCCATAACAGATCTGAAGCTTCTTCTGAAACATGGTCTTGATACTTGAGAACGGAAGCTAGGTTATTCAAGACTATCCCTAGATCTCCTGGCCACTCTTCTCCCGGTTCTCCGTGTTCTGTAATCAGGCTTAGTAGTTTGCGATAATTCTGCTCCGACTCAGGATATTTCTTCTGTTGCTGCAGTACCCATGAAAGTTGTATGAGGGTCTCTAGCGTTTTGACTTTGGCAGGACCATGGATTCTTTCTTGGAGGTCCCAGAGTTGTCTGTAAATCCCTTCAGCAAGTTGGAATTGGTTCGTATCTTTATATGCAAGGGCAAGATTCCAGAGTGTTCGTTGTGTATCCCCGTTGTCCCAGCCTAGCACAGCAGCACGATACTCCAAGACACGCTGCCAGATAGGAATTACTTCCATGTACTTCTCCTGGCTGCTAAGAGCGATACCGAGCCTGTTGAGACATGCTATTGTCTTAGGGCTCTTCTCGCCGCTGATGGCCGTTTGAAGCTCTAGTTCTTGACGGCGAATGGGCTCTGCTTCCACATATTTACCTTGCTGCCCTAAGCCATTTCCAATGTTCTCGAGCGTAGCAGCCATTTCTGCCTCTTTATTTTCTGTCAGATTCTTGCAGAACTCTAGCGTTTGACGATCTTCCACTTCAGCCTCTTGATACTTTCCCAGCTGCTTCATGGCTTCAGCATGATTACGTCTAGTATGTAACGTAAGCGGATGTGTGGGTCCTAGGACAACGTTTTGAAATTCCAAGCACTTGTGGAATCCGGTCTCAGCTTCCTCGTAGCTAGCTCTTTCGAAGGCGCAGCAGGCCAGGTTGTGCATTTCGTGGATCGTGTCAGGGTGATGTTCTCCAAGCGTCTGCATTCGGATTTGAAAGGCGCGCTTGCATAGTTCTTCCGCTTCTTGGTGCTGGCCTCGCCTGGCCTTTACTGTTGCCAAGTTGGCCAGCGATATCACGGTGTCATAGTGTTGCTCTCCTAACATTTCCGTCCGATCATGTAGAAGAGCAATATACATCTCCTCGGCTTCTGCCAATCGGCCTTGATCGCGAATTGTACCCGCAAGCTCACCTCGTGTAATAAATGTGTCAGGATGATTTCGTCCTATGCGTATTAAGAGTCAACCTTGCTCTTCCAAGCTGAAAAATTATGCATAAGCTAAGCCATCGTTGCAGAATCCTCATAAACGACACGCGAATACTCCTAGCACTGTCTGAACCCGGTTTCTGTTGAAGGTATGAAAGCTGACGTACCTATAATCAATTCCGACCTCTCTAAAGCTTCTCGATGAAGCTTTTCAGCTTCTTCGTACTTGCCTTGCGATGCAAGAACACGTGCAACATTGTTCAGCGCAATGAGGTAGTCGGATTCTACTCTGCGATCGCCGTCTGAATTATTGTCGAGCCATTCCTTCTTCCCGCGAAGCTCCCGCCTATGCAATTCTTCAGCCTCTTTATAGAATCCAAGTGTCTGCAGGTCGGATCCCAGTGCATTCAGACTCTCAAGCGTGTCTCTATGATTGTAGCCCATCACCTTCTCCCTTCCCGCCAATACCTCCCGGTTCAGTGCTAAGGACTCGTGATACTTACCACGTCTATGAATGGTGTAAGCATAGCTAGCGATACTATCCAAGGTCTGCTCATGCACCCTGCCATAAAGGCCTTCGAAAAGCCGTATCGACTCTTCAGCTGCTAATTCAGAAGCTTCAAATTGGCCTTGCTTTCGTAGATAAGTCGACATTCTTTGAAGAAGCGATGCCCTTGCGTGTAAGGAGTCTTCACCGCATTGAGAAGCTGAATGTCGGACGACACTCTCTGCGTGTGGGAGATAGGTTCTACAAGTCGACCAACTCTCAAAGAATCCGTCTGGAAACTTCTCGTAGACTATTCGCAATGCTGTATATGCGTACCCATGCTTTTTGATCTCATACTCTGCGAGCCAACTTTGAACAGCCACCGTAACAAGTCGGTGGAGAGTGCAATAGTGGCGCTCAGTGTCAAGGCTGATAAGTGAAAAGGCTTCCAAGAGGCCCATCGCTTCTTCAAAATCGAATTCATCTAGGTCGTCTCTCATCAATAAAGATAATGGAATGCTCTGACAGTCCATATAACTCATAATAGCCAAAAGGTCTGCAGCTGTGGAATTTTCCGCATGTATACTATCAAAAGAGATCCACCATGTGGTCACGACTGATTCAAGAGGTCTCGCTTCTCTCCCATGATAATTGAATCTTTGACCAAGGAGTTTTATACGTGTCGACTCACTTTGTTTATACATCTTGATGTATTCACCTATGCGTTTGTTCCTTTTCAGCATGAATGCGTTAGCTTGAGCAATTGCGAGCGGCAGATAGACTAATTCTTCGAGTAATTTAATCTGTTCTTCATCTGTACTTTGAGCTCGTACTCCGTCACCCAATAGGCTGCGGGCTTCCTGGATCTCCATTGGAGGTATAAATATAGGGTCCCTGTCCAGAGCCAAGTCGATGCCAATGTCTCTGTTTCTCGTCGTGTAGATGACAGTGCCCCGTTCGCACTGGGGTATATACTCTCGCAAAGCCTTGTTAGTTGATGGAGAATCCTCAAAGAACATGTTTCGGTCATCCACATTGTCTACAATCATAAAGAAATTACGGCCATACTTGACCTCCAACCAGTCTCGGACCAGTTGTAACGCATCAGAATTTGGGTCGTCTTTGCCTGGTATGTTGCCTTCGGAAGCAATGCGCTTATATGACTCGGCGAATCTTGCATGGTTACTTGCATGTACCCAGAAGACAGAAATATCGGCGCTGCGATCTCTCATGCGGTAGGCGTACTCAAGAGCTACTTGTGACTTACTGAATAGTGTGCAGTATTAGCATTTGTGCACACAGCTTCAATTACATGTTGACTCTAGCCTACATTCGGAAACCAGATGAAAGGAATGAACAAAGAGTCTAACCAGACTCCACTCACCCAACGCCTCCCAACCCACACAAGACGGCAGTCGGTACCGAATTCTGGATGGGATAGAGCTTGGACTCTAATTTGTCCATAACAGCATAGCGACCAACGAACGCAGCATTACGGCCGATAGGCACGAGCCAGAACACCCTGCTACAGTAGTCTATATCCTTGCTCGAATCGCCTTTCATTGTAGCGCCTTGCTTTAAGTCATGTAGCAACGACGTCTGTTCAAGTTGTCGCTCCAATATGGCAATGGTGCTATTCTCAACATTTTTGGTGGTGGACCTTGAAAAGGCTCAGTCACGGAAATCACGGATGGATGCAAGTGCAGGCAGCAGCCATCTCTTTCGAACAATGGCAGCAAGCTTACCGAGTATCAGCCTGGAGCTGCAGACTTAGCGTATTGATAAGGCCGTCCAGCACAGACTGGAGCTCTTCAAGCTGGTCAGAGCGACTGAGAGACCTGAATGCTTTTCTCGCATTCTTGAGGCGACCGTTCCCAGAACCTTTCAAGCTGTCCAGCAAGTCGGACAATTCCTCTGCCTGTGCCCGACATCGCGAAAGCACTTGCTTATCCAGTGGGCTCTGGCCAGACGATCGCTCGAGAGATTTGAGCACTGACAGCAAGTCTGACAATCGGTCTGCTTGAGCTGCAAGCTTCTTTGGCGTGCCTGAACCGGATGAGTACTCCCGAATGCGGCCACACAACGATGCTGTAAATTCGATCAACTGTACGAAATTGCTAACGATACCAATAGCTATAAAAGCCTCCGCGCCAGACATCGCCAGCGACACGCAGCAGATAAAGCTACAGAATATCGTTACATTGGAGATGGAAAGCGAAGACCAACGCTGCGGCTGAGGGCATTGTTGGGGCATCATAGTCGCTGATGACTAGCGCTTAAATTGCCACCCACTAAAACACAGCCCGAGACACCTACGTCTTAAGTATCTCTACTACAATGATCGTTTTCAAAACCGTTTCTTCAACCTGCGGCTTGATCATGATCTGATCTTTGTGAACATCTCTTAGACTAGCAACAGCTTAACACAATCATCTTTTCGCAATGGCCACTACAGAATCCGAAGCAAAGCGCAAATTTCTACATACCGCCGCGCAGTTTTACTCATCAACAGCACCATCAACATCCGCCCATCTAATGCTACAGCACAATCCAGAGATCGCCAGCAACACAAATGCCCCACGCAAAGAGAGGCACACTTCAAGCGCATCTTGTAAAGGATGCAGAACGATTCTAGTACCTGGATGGACTTCTCGGACTAGCATCATCAGTCAGGGAGCTCCTAAGAAGCCAATCTCCAAGACTGGACCAAAGAAACATCACCGAAGGCCTGCTGAAAAACCAGAGAAAGTAGTGAGAACTGATTGTCTCATCTGTCATCGCTACGAGGATGCGCCTCTCCCTCCAGCGCCTGGTATAAAGTCTTGGAACAAGACACTAGCTGCGCCTTTAACTATTCCAACTGTGAGGAATGATCTCGACACTACACCTCCAATCTCCAAAGAGTCGTCGAGACCTGCCACGGCAAACGCCAGCAGCAAGCAGCGAGCCAAGGCTCGCAAGAAAGGTGGGCTGCAAGCCTTATTGGGAAATTCCAAAATTTCAGCGAGCACATCTTCTGGATTTGGACTAGATCTTTCAGATTTGATGAAGCCGGGATGATTCGGGTATAGTGTTCTATCGCAGAATTCAACCTGCCTCCATGTCCATCTCTACGCCTTTTTCAAGCTCATCTATCTGGAGGAGAATCTTCTTCTTCCACTCTCGATACTCGCGTCTACGATCGTCGCTCAGGTAGTCCACTCGATCTTGCATCTGCAGATATCTTAGTCTTGATCGATGGGAGCAGTCGAAGGATCCTACCATGGTACCCAAGCCTGCTTGCAAGTAGTCTTGAGGGGCTGAGTGATCCCTGTCAATCTCTCTTCTCTTGATGGGTAAGAGATGTCCTTCCCCAGTCTCCTCATCATCAAGATCGTCCCCAATATCGTCCACGATAACTTCATCTCCCCCTACACCAACGCCAGCAGGTATGTTCTCAAACCAATCCATCTCAGTCCAGCGCTGATTCTTGACCTCCCGCATACAGTGATCCACATCAGCATGACCAACATCTGCGCTTACCACATCATCCCCCATAGTGGCCTTTACAATGTCCAGTCCCTGGCTTCTCAGTTGCGGATACTTTGCAGATGGAAATGGCGTCCCTGACAAACGTGTCGTGACAAAAGAGTATATTGCGATGATCAGTGCTGGTATCTTGACTTCATCAGGTGGATTGGTAGAGACAATTGAGGACACGCCAGCGAAGATATGATGAGGTGCAGCAGGCGCTCCTAATTGCTTGCACAAGTGGCGAATGGCCGGCATCACCCATCTGGGGACCTCTGGAGCAGCGCTGGCAAGTTTCTGGGTAGTCTTCGTCCTAGAGACGCTTCCTCCCGCAGATCTCACCTTTGCCGGCGTTCTTGGCTTTGCAGGAGAGGAAGTGGGCGTTGAGAACACTTCTTTTGTCCCAGTTGGTCGAGAGCTCCTTCGTTCTCGAGCCGGCAAGGCGCTGTCTAGGTACTTGTAGAGCTTCTGGTACACCTTCGGAGGACATGGCGGACGAGGTTCGATCTTTGGGAGGTTGAGGGTCTGCTTAAGTCTAGTGAATCATCAGCCTCTGTTCATATCTTGTAATTGACGTTAGGAGCCTCAGACCTTTCGCAAGCAATGTTGGCGCATGCGTATGACCTGGCGATCTCCTCTTCGGCTTTCAGACTGCTGGCTTTGCTTCGAGATTGTGCCAGTAGGGATACAGCCAGCTCTATCAGCTCCTTAGGCAGGGGACCGCTTAAGCTTGGTATCAGGCCATTAAGTGCTTGCCCCACTGATCGGTCCATTTTAGCACACACAAAGCGGTCTGCTCAAGGCCAGTTTGGGCGATAAGAAAATCAATATACGCGTCGCGTCCAGACTCGACCCTAGCGCTTGTCGCGGTTAGAGACCGGCAACTTTTGACGAGGTCTTCTTTCACGGCAAATCTCATTTAGAACGTTTTTGGCTGAAAAAGCTCATGACGAAATCAGAAAACCACGATTGAATCCCTGTAAGGAGAACAAGGAATATCAAGTAATGGCTGGTGTCACAGAGGCACCCGAAGACTATCAAATCGTAAGTCTGTCATTCCAGTGCCTTAACGCTATCCTCATGCCTGATCAATAACCGTAGATCCTGAAAAACCTTCAGAATGCCAAATCTGTTTGGGGAGAAACAAGCCCACAGTATGAGGTCTCAAGGCAAATCGCCCAGAGCTACCTACACAAGTCTGGCTCGGAAGCGATGCAAATGACGAGTCACGACGATTTTGTAGCACAATTGGAAGCTTTGACACTGAACTCATGAAGAGCAAACTCTTTTCAGCAAGGATAAAATGTGGCAACACCGCCTATGAGTCGGCCTCAAACGAACCATTTCCTTCTTTAATGAGTAGTTCGAGTACCATAAAAAGATCCGCCATATGTGCAAGCAAATGCACATCCACCCGTATGGGATATCTCGAGGAACGCCCACACAGAGTCCGCTCGCTGTATAGACATCTTGCAAACATCACGTCGTAAGTGCCGAAACGCCGGAAGAACCTGGGTTCAGAGAAGAAGATGATATTACAAAAAAGACTGCTCGGCGTGGCAGCAGTACCACAAGCCTGTGGTATCCCGGTTCACTATGCATTATATCCACCTCATTCGATCAATGGCTTTCTCGTGGTTCCCACCATGGTCATACCAAGGGTGTGTAAGGCATTGTAATCGTTGACCCGGATGATTGTGGGTGCAGGTAACATGGGATTTTCTGGTCTTATATGTCCAGCGTCTTTCGCCGCTTGCTCGATAGCTTCCATCTCCTCCTTGCAGGCGGTGTGGTCGAGCGGACATACGACGATTGGTTGGCGAAGGAGGATGTCTTTTGCTGAGGTCATGTGTGCCTGGTTTCATCAATTTAACAGCTGAACAGTGGATATTTCAAGGAATCATACCTTCACTGTGAGAAAGTACTCGACTTTATACAGACTACCCGTGGTCGTAAATCCACTCACCGAGTACATCGGAAAAGCCTGCTTTCCCCTCGGTATTATGCCATCACTGTCTCTTACATCTTTTGCAGGAAACACCAAGCCCAGATTCGTCATGTATCCAGCTTCTGGCATCTTCTGGTCCAAACGCTCAGACTTCTTGGTCAGTGTCTTGACCTTCTTTTGTGGCTCGTCTCCTTCGTGATTGTATGTTATTTCCTCTTCAATGCAAAGCGTAATCTTGTTTATCGTGACTCGTTTCGCCTTGTTCAGCCAGTCTGGATTTGGGGATAGCTTTATGTAGACGCTGACAGGGTCCAGTGGGCCGTATGACCACCGTGGTAATGAGATCCCCAGTGTCACTAAGTGGTCTGTTATTCGCTCTGCTGACTCCGGTCTGTTGTACATCCCGAACGTCGAAAGTGTGTCATATCTCGATATGGGGACTGGAAAGTTGTATTTCTTTTGGTCAATTTGACCTTGCTGGACCGTGACCACCATCTCGTAGTACGTTTCCGCCGTCCGGCTTGCTAGCTGTAGGCTTGCTGGTGGGACCCTCCTTGCCGTCTCTTCTCCTCCTCTTCCAAAGGGGATGAATATGACGAATGGTAGGTCCATCGAGTAGACATTTTCTGACTCCTTGCCCGCTGGACATCGGAACAGCAGCATCTCCTTCCCGATTATGTCTGTGATTTCTTTCCGCGGCGCTGCCAAGTGCTTTTTTGTGACTGAGTCTGCAGAGGGATGTATTGTTTCTCGCCGTTGGAGGCATATTGTGACCAATGATACGGCGACTGGAGCAGAGACCCCAACATTAGGCCGTATCTCCACTTTACCCTCTATTCGCGGCTATAGGGACTAGAAGTCAGCACTCTTGTGCAGCACCATTGTCTCTCGTCTAGAATCGCAATTCATTCCTCTTCTTTTTCCCTAACAGGGACTCACCAAAGTCGCCGATATGCCCGGGTATCCCACCAAGAATGCGCTGTTTGGCGGGCCACAGACGCGGACGAAGGCTGACATCGCGGCTTAGACAGTGGCTTGACTCGCCCATAGCATGCTGTAGGAAGTGTCCGCAATGCTAGCATGGAATCCTGGCCACGTGCGTATAAAGATTCTAGGCTCAGTCTATAGCTCTGTCTTTGTCCATGCGTCTCGGGTGCACGTTGCTCGCTTTCTTCGATATTGTGGGGCTGCGCTAGGGGAGAAAGGGCTTTGTACCAGAGGAATTGTTCACAAACAGTATTTTTCAGGACGTTCCCTGGGCGTAGTGAGCCTGCACTGTATATCGTAGTGTTGATGCTAGTAAGGACTTACGGTGACCTTGTAGATTACGTTCAGCAGCGCCAAGACCAGGGCCCAAGCTCATCCCGCTCTTCCAGCGGTCGGCGGCTCGAAATGGGCTGCTTCTAGGCCGCAGATCTTGTAAGGCTGGATCTAATTACCGTACTACCTTAACTTAGTACCAAAAGTCCATTAATCTTGCAAAATACCATATGAGCTGTACGGAGTAGACCATGAAGTGTCTCGCCCACAATCATGTCCGTTACTCTCCACACATCCCTAGGTGACATCAAGGTTGAGGTCTTCTGCGAATCCGTCCCCAAGACTGCAGAGGTAAGCCTTATCCATCCGCCAGTACAGATCATCCACCTTTCAAACGTTGCTAATTATGTGCTAGAACTTCCTCGCCCTCTGCGCCTCCTCAGCCTACGATGGCTCCCCTTTCCATCGTTCCATCCCGACGTTCATGGTTCAGACTGGCTCTCCCGCCTCCGCTTCGGCAAAAGTAAGCACTTCAATATGGGGCAGCGACTTCGAAGACGAGATCCGCCCTTCGCTACGACATAACGCACGCGGAATTCTCTCTATGGCAAATAAAGGGCCAGGCACGAACGGAAGCCAATTCTTCATCTGCTATGGGCCCGCGGCACATCTGGACGGAAAGAATACGGTATTTGGGCATGTGATTGGGGATGAGGGAATGAGGACACTGGCCAAGATGGAAGAAAGGGAGGTCGACAAGAAGGGAAGAATGAGTGGGGATGTGGTGAGGATTGAGAACGCCACTATGCATGCCAACCCTGTGGCGGGGTGAAGACGACAACGCCCTTATGAGCCATGCTCGGTTTCAGGACTCGATGCCCTGAAATGGACTTTATTCAACAGTTCGAGCCTCGGAAATTTCTCGCTCCTCTCAATGACCGTCCACAAAAGACCAATTGCTATCCAGACGGTCCGGAACGAAGACAATGGTAGTCAAGACTTCCACCAAGCATCCGAGGACCACAGGGAGCGATCTAAGCTGTGTTCTATAGCCAGCAGAAACATGATCTCGGGCGGTACCCTCACTCATGCGCACGAGCCCCTACGCTCGGAAGGAGAACACATTGATGCCTTGAGGGGAGGACTTGGCTCGAACACTGCAAGCCTCAGTGCTGGGTAGGTAATGTGAATATTTATCAGGCGGGGCATCAAGCCATCTCGGTCCATCCAAAGCATAACCCAACATGAGGCTTGCCAAGCACTACTCAATTGGCTAAGCGCCTTGAAATTCACAATATAAATAATCGAATTCTCAGGCCCCCTCACACCCTCTTCTATAT
>JASZXT010000374.1:0-25684 GCA_035521555.1 Lecanoromycetidae sp. Uapishka_2
ATCCACACCCACCCCAAACTCCTTCCCGCCATTCACACCCTACACATCTCAACCGCCCTCCACCTCGACCGCCAGCAGTAGATCATCAAGTAGCTCGAGCACTAGTATTCCCAACAATCCCACAAGTCCGCAGACGGAGGAAGCGATACGGCAGTTTTTCGGGGAGGTGTTTGAAGTGTGGATAAAAGCTGTGATGAGCCCATTTGCGAGTGTGGAGGGGAAATTGGGGAGTCCGGTGTTTAGGCAGAGGGTTGCTGCTGCGGGGAGGAAGTATCTATGAGGGGGCAGGAGGTGGAGAGAGAATGATGATATGAGTTTCTGGCTATGAGGGGATCGGCTATGCAAGATTTCCTGATGCCTGCGTCGAGAGATGGGCCCTTTGGCTTATGGGAGAAGTGGCAATCGTGACTTAGGGAGAGATAGGCAGCTTGACCGGGTCAGTTGAAAGGTAGACAGCCTTCGTCCGATACTAGGCCAGACGCGCGATCCGACGTACACTATAAGGCTGTTCATATACAGAAGCTGTGGCAACGATACTGGCCCTAGGGCAAAGCACTTTTAAAGAGATTTAACCCATTGAAAAAGCAGGAATGGGGTTTTGCGTATGTTTGCTCGGAGACGCTCCCCGCGCAGACCCAACAGAGCAGCCTCAATTACTTTGACTTGCTACCGCAGTTTCCCCAGTATTCATCGACCAATTGGCCCTCGTAAATTAGATTACATACTTTACAATTGCATTTCGCAGGCTCAAAGACTCAAGGGGAATATCGCCAAGCTGCAACACACAGAAATAACAAGGACCATGTACGCGCGCAGCGGTCGTCATTCTGAACCAAAGATAGGTACTGGGCCATTGAGACCAATTCCAAGAGACCTTCTCATTTCCCTTTTTTATAGCTCGTCCTTGACCTTATCGGTAGCCGCCGCCGCAACACTGCTGACAGTGCTGACCACATCCTCAACTGTGCCCTGTGCGTTAGCTCCGAACTCGGCCAACTTCGCTCTTGCGCTCTCCACTGCTGCCATTAGTCTGCCCTGTGCGCTTTCCATTGCGCCTTTCTCAGGGCCGTAGACAGCTTCTTTGATCTTTCGTTGCGTGTCGGCCATGGCGGAACTTACAGCCGCAGCGTTTTCTGCGACAGCGGAAGAGACCGAAGCGTATGCGTCAGAAGCAGCACTGGTGACGCTGGCTGTGGCGCCGGTCGCTGTAGTACCATACAGCGCCGCTGAGATGGCATCTTGCGCCGAGGCGGCCACGGCGCTTAGGCTGGCTTGAGCAGAGTCGACATAGCTGGGTTGAGTGCCATAGATGGCTTCGCTGACGCGGGAAGAGGCCGATGATGCCGCACTGGCCGCGGCGGAAGTACCTTTTTCGTAAGTCCCTTTGCTGGATCCATGGTACGCGTTGCTAGCAGCTTCAACCTGTGTATTCTAAGTCAGCCTCCGATGTCCACAAGTAGAGCATGAGTGACATAGAATGCGCGGGGGCTAACTCCAAGAGCAACGCTCTCTAGAGACAGATCACAGTTTTATCGTCGCCATAGGGTCCCACAGAGTCAAAGGGACAATAACACTTACAGCGGCATTGACTTGCTCGTTTGCTGCAGCGATAATAGCTTCAAGAGTAGCCGGAGGGGTGAAGACTGTGGAGACAACCGAAGAAGCCGATGCATAGGCGTCTGAAGCGTAGCTACTTGCAGACGCAGCTACACTGGCGTGCGGGCCAGTATAGTATGCGGAGCTGAGTTTGTTCATGACACTTTCCGTGAAGTCTGGCTCTTTGCCGCTGACAAGCTCAGAGAACAGCCCTTGAATAGCTGCAAAGTTTGCAGCCGCAGAGTCAGTAGCTTGAGAGGCATATTCGCCCGCTTGTGACATTATTGACTGGGAAAATGGCGTGGGTTGCCCGTAGACCTGCTCGCTGGCCTTGGAGACAAGTGCTTCCCAGTTGGTAGATGCTTGGCTAGCCAGAGATTCGGCATATCTGACAGATTGCAAGGTCAGCACTATTACTTGATAGCAAGAAAAGTGGGTGGCAGAATAAAATTCGAGGTCAGTCTTGGCGCAAAATCTGCAATTCCACTTGAAAGAAATGTCTTGGGATTCAAGGAAAAGTCGCCTTACGGTGTTTCTGATCCAACTATACCGGTACTTACGGCTGCTGAGAGCGAAGCTGCCTTTTCAGATGCCGCCGATATCATTGATTCAGCCATGCCAGTCGAAGTTCCGTAGGCTGCTGTGACAGCTGCGGCCGAGACCGACGATAGAGACGCTGAAGCCATCGAGAGGGCGGAATCGTACTGCGAAGAGGCGGAGTCTAGGACACTTTGAGCTGGCGACTTACTCTTCTTGCCAACGGCAGCTTGAAGCTTTTCGGAAGCTGTCAAAATCTCACGATTAGCGCTTGTAACTCAGTGCAATAAATGGGATACACGACATGTCATCGGATGCATTCAGGAGGTAAGGGACCCGTCAGGACCCTCGCAGCGTGCTTGTGCAATCCATCCATTAGGGTAGACGGTGGGGAACATACCTTGTGCTACAGCATCGCTGTATTGAGCCTGAGCAGCATTCAACATGCTTTGATAAGCAGGAGTCGGAGTACCTATAAATTCCATTTTAGTATTGCCTGCCACGGGCACTGTATCTGGGTAGGATCCCCTTGATTGTATACATACCGAAGATGGATTCTGATGCAGCGCTTGCCAAGCTCTGGTGTACTGGAGTTGGAGTTGCTCCGACGGCGTTCTTTGCAGCTGCAACAAACTCAGAATAGCGGTCATGTGCGAGGCCTACTGCCTCGTAGTACCGACGTTGACCCTCCGCGAGATATTGTTGATGTACAGGGGTTGAGGTGGCTCCGACAGCAGTCTGGTACCGGTGATGTCAGCAAATCCAATATGAAAGCCTACGTACGGTAGTAAGCCCAATATTGATTTACCTTGACACTGGAGTACTGGGCACTCGCTGCACTCAAGCTGTCTACGAGCCTTGATGATGCCATGGCTGAGATCGATTCAAGTACACCCTATCAATATACAGGGTCAGCATCCCAGTCCGCGACAATGACTCAGCAGGACATTTCATCTGGTAGGATGTTGTAGGTATACAACCCGTAGAAAACATACCTGACTGGGACCATAGATGGCTTCACTGGCAGCTTTTGTTGCGGATGCGTGGCTCGCACTGGCAGCGCCGATCAAGCTCGAGTAACGCTCGCTGGCCTCGGACATGAAGTTTTCATAGCCGGGTGTTGAGGTAGCGCCTGCTGCGCTCTTCGCTGAATCGAATTGAGAAGACGCCGCCGACAGTGCAGATGAGTACTTGGCATTCACCTCCGAGAGGGCAGATTGTTGAGGGGTGCCATAAACAGCACTCGAAGCGGAACTCAAAGCAGCCTGCAGGTGTCCACTGGCAGCGTCCAAAGCTCCAGAGTAGGCGTTGTCTACAGAAGCGAACATCTCTATTCAAGACACTAGGGTTAGCAGTGCTTTTTATAAACAACCAAACTAGCCTTGAGCAATGTTTTTGAAGCAAATGGGAGGTAAGAAACCCGCCGTTGCTTCCAAAGCATGCCCTACAACTAGATTTGTGACCCTTGTCGAAAGACGATAGCCTAACATACCTTCATGCACAGGCTTTGGCTTGCCCGTAATTTGAGCAGATACGATCGACTTGGCGTGCAGATACTGCTGCGAAGCTCGACTAGCTGCATCGGCATACGCGCTAGAAGCTGCATCGGCCGCAGATTGGGTGATCGGTGCTGGCGTCCCGAATATTGCAAGAGATGCTGCCTCGACTGCCTGAGAATACTTCTCAGCAGCTACACTAGTCGCACTCTCAACAGCCCCGGTTTGCGACCCATAAAGGGCACTGGAAGCGGCCTCAAGTGCCTTGGAATATTGCTCGTCTGCCACGGATGATGCAGATTCAACAGTGCCTTGTCTACTAGTGGTTGCCTTCATCAGGGCTTCACTGACAGCTTTTGTGACATCAGCATATTTCTCGCCTGCTTGGTTGACTATGCTTTGCATCTTTTCGGAGTATGTTGAGTCATCATCGTCGCTGAAGACACCGTCAAGTATTGGCTTTTGTGCGTGAACCTCCTGCGCCATCGCACCTCCGTATACCTTTCTGGAAGCCTGACTTGCGGCGGACGATGCGCTGGAGCTGACAGAGGTTGCAGCGCTTGATGCCTGAGATGCTACCGACTCATGGACTGGTGGGGGGGTCCCAATGACTGCTTCACCAGCATCAGATGCCACCTGGTCCACTTTATCTTTGGCAGCAGATACAATGCTTTCTGCTTTGGGCTGTCGTTTGCCGGCAACAGCTTCACTTGCTTTTTCTGATGCAGCACTAATTGCCTTAGCAACACTGGAGGTTGATTTTTCCAATATTCCAGGCTCAGTGCCAAGAGCTGCTGATGAGGCACTAGATACCACATCTGAAGCCTTTTTCGTTGCTGCTGATGCAATGGATTCGCCAGTCCCTGTAAGCACGTGAAGTCAATGTCGGCTCTGGGAAACAACTGACTTCGCTGAATAAACTTGGTTTAGCAATAGATGGTTGGCAAGATACCTCTGCCTACTCAATGCGCAATGCAAATAAGAACAAGAACCCCTAGAACATGTGCGTACCTTGACTTGTTCCCACGACCTGTGCGCTGGCCGAGCGAACCTTCTCCATAACTTTCTGGGCACCTGCAACGGCTGCTGGGGGTGTGTATTTCGTGCCGAAATCATTTGTGACATCGCCTGCTTCCATTTTCCATCTGCCGACGTCTTTCAGACGTGCGAGTTCCTTGGCCGTTTCTTCCGCGGTACTCATGCCCTTTGCCTCCATCTCTTCGCCAGCCTCCTTAGCCTTGCTCAGTCCTGCATGCTCCTGGGCAACCGTTTCCACCTTCACGCGCCACTCGTCGAAAGTCTTCTTGACTTCGTGATATTTAGACCAATCTTTATATGTCACTCCTTCCATTTGAGCCCATCGCAAACCGATCTCTTGCAAGCCAAGATCCCGAATGTTATCAATGACATCAAGCGTGGACTCAGATGCGGCATCCACCAACGACTGTGTCTCACGGTCAAAATTCTCCTTCCATGACCTTAGAGCTTGTGCCTTCTCTTTGACAATCAATCCAGCCTGTCGAATGGACTGAGAGAGTGAGAGTGTAGCTTTGCCAAGGTCATCGTCGTCATATTCCTCCGGAAATTTTTTTACCAATAAGATGATCTCATGTTTGATTTTTTCCAACTGGGACGCCGAGGACTCTTCTAGCTGAACTACCAAAGCCTCTCCAACTCCATGGACCTGGCTCCTGATTTGACGGTTGGTAATGTCCTTCACACGTTCTTCAAGGTCCTCAGCTCCCTTATCAGCGGCTTTGGCAAATTTATCTTGCCAATTCATCAGGTCTGACTCTATTTTCTCACGGATTTGTTCGGCTTCTTGTTCAGGCGTTGTTGAGGGCAATACGTCAGCCGATATTGATTCGGTTGTTGTGGGTGCAACGGATGCGGAAACTGAGGAAAGGCTTGATGAGACCGAAGACACGGTGCTTGAAATATCGCCTTCCTCCATTGCGGCTTTGAGCTTTTTCCCATCGCGATATCTGCCAAGTCTTTCGCCAATTCTGACAAGCTGTGGCTCCACGTTCTCGCCATAAAGAATCCTTAGCTTGGGCCATATAGTTCTATCGAGGAAGACCACTGTTGATCCCCACGCAATTCTAGCATATGGAAGACCCCTGTGGAAGATCAGCTCATGTCCAGTAGCATATGATTTTTCGACGTATGGTCGAGCTGCCTCAAAAGCTGGAAGCAAGCGAGTGACGTAAATTTCAGATGCGCTATCACGGCTTGACGTATAATATGGTTCAGCAACTGCAGAAGCTTTGCTAACGTGCGGAGCCAAGGTTGAGTCGTATTGCTTCTTCGCTTGAACCTGAGCGATGTCGATCTGAGGTTTTACAATCTTCTCCCATTTTTCTTGGCTAAAAGCCCGAGCCCGGTAGACCCTGGGAGCTCCGTATGTCTCATAGCTTTTCCTACCATATTCTACGGAAGGTGAGTAAACCTGTTTGTTGAATGTTTCCACGTATGGCCGGGCTTTCTCAACCTGAGGGGCGGCATAGGAGTTGTAATATGGTTCCACATAGGGCGCAACATGTGACCGTACGCTCAGGTAGGGTTTGCAGACAATAGGAGACTGGTCGGTGA
The DNA here is from genome assembly GCA_035521555.1 of Lecanoromycetidae sp. Uapishka_2. Taxonomy (NCBI): domain Eukaryota; kingdom Fungi; phylum Ascomycota; class Lecanoromycetes; species Lecanoromycetidae sp. Uapishka_2. Next base: position 6,222 of record JASZXT010000374.1, read on the forward strand.
GGTCGCTGGAAGACGAGGGGCACCTAAAGAGAGCCGTTACGATAGTGTACCAGATCAGTAACCTAGAGATTAAGCCGAAGCCTTTCCCTGCCAATCCTGCCTTTTGTTTTGCAGGCGTCTTTCCTCCGACGACGTGTCCGTTTGGTTTGCCTTTCTCTGCCAGCCTGCCGTTCATTTCTGGTGCCATCGTAGGCTGCTGAGCCTGCAGCGTGGCAACTTTTGTGGGCATGAGACCGATATGTTGCGCTGAGTGTTGGCTTTTTCCCCGTGTTGGGTTCAAACAACTCTGGAAAGAGCCAGACGAAGCACCCCTTGACGAAAAAATGTACCGCCAAAAGAACAAGAGACAACGCGAGGTAGACCCGAACTCTCTCCCAAATCGTGGAAGGTTGAGGTTGGCAAGTGGAAAAGGGACGGGAAGATATGGTTGATTAGCCTCTAGAATCCTGCTTCACTATCGCTAGCTATGATGTAGTGAATTTGTCGCGTGCACCGGGCCTTTATCCCTAAAATCTACATGATTGGCCACAAAACTCTACAATGTTACAACCTACTTAAGTGTTCTTGATATCCAAATCCCCAAGAACCGATGGAAGCCAGTCGTTTCTTACCTCTCAGTATTCGGAGAGTGTCGCGTTCTATCCAAACTACAGAACTTTCGGCAAAGATTGCCTTTGTCGGCTAAACCGCGGCTATACTCCCATTGTTCTATCATGCTGAAGTGATCTGGAGTCTTTGCCATCCATTCATACGAAAGCACCTCACCCATCCTTGGGTCTTCTCAATAACCCCCTGTAACTTTGGATGACCATGGGGAGATACGCATAGGAAATTGATATGCAGACCTCCACTTCAGCCCATCCTTCTTTGCTCGAATCATTCCGCTTTCCGTCCGACCTCATATCCTGACATCCAAGATATTGCTACAGAATTTCCCAAGAAGATGGAGGGTGAGGGGACCAAATCCGACCCCGAGACCGGACCTGACCTCATGAACGATCCAGCCTATGACACCAATGCTAAAGGCAGGCAAAATAGCGTTCATGAGGCAGAGACATGCAGGATATGTCGAGGGGAAGGCTCGAAGGAAGAGCCTCTGTTCTATCCATGCAAATGCAGTGGCAGCATCAAGTTTGTTCACCAGAATTGTCTCATGGAATGGTTGTCACACTCGCAGAAGAAACATTGCGAATTGTGCAAGACACCTTTCCGATTTACGAAGCTCTATCACCCTCACATGCCGAGTACTGTGCCTCTCCCCATCTTCCTCCGCCAGGCTGCTGTACATACATGGAAGAGCATTATCACATGGTCACGCTTCCAACTCGTGTTACTGGTTTGGATGGCTTGGCTGCCATGGTGCATGCGGACAATATGGAGGGGACTCTTCTGGATTGGTGACGGTAGTTGGGTCAACTGGGCGGAGCGGAGACTACGCAATGAAGCTGGACCGACCTCTCTTATTGCCAAACTCGCTGCAGAAGGCACAAGTCCGGCCAATCGGACCTTACCGACATCGAAAGAGGCAATCGCTTCCTCGTTCCTATCTCAAATCTCGCTTAGGGTACCTCACTTTCTTTCGTCAATTAGACACGTCTTCGAAGGCGGACCACTAGGGCTTAGAGTAGGGAGAAAGCTGTATGGCTACGCTGTACGTGATAGCTCGAACCTGACATCGATAACGGCCCCTAGTGCCAATGTTAGCGCTCACCTCTTACCATTTCCTCGTTCGTCCTGGCTTTCAGACGTTCCTTTTCTCAAGAATCTGACGCGGTCTACCATGGTGAACAATCTCATTATCGACACCCTGGAGGGACAGCTCATCACAATACTCGTTGTCACAGCCTTCATCCTTGTCTTCCTGATCCGAGAATGGGTAGTCCAGCAGCAACCGAACTTGAACGGTGGAGCTGAACTTGACGCAATGGTCGCCGCAGGCCAAAATGCAGTGGCACCTGCACAAGTGCAGCGTGTGGAGCAAAGACCTGGAGAGCCCGAGAGGGGAGGTGATGCTGAAGCTTTAGAGGGAGGTGCAGAGCTGCATGGCCCACGAGCACGAATAATTGCAAGAGCCAGACCTCGACGCCCCAGACCAGAAGGTCATAGGCGAGCCTCAGTGCAAGGAGATCCGGGTGAGGAAGCTACCGAGAGTTCAGAAACGGAAGGCACAGATTTGGGGGATTCTGACTCCTTGCTGTCTCCAGCGACACGAGCTGATCCGCCAGATCAAAGTATCGACGATGGAGATTTAGCAGCGCCGCAAAGACCAGCAATGCCAAGCAGAGACATGCTAGCAAGAGCTGCTGAAATTCGCCGCACCCACGAAGAGCAGTCTAAACTTACCGCAGATGGAGATTCTCATGAGCAAGTGTTCAAAGAGCTATGGATCCGGGCAGACAAGAAGCCCACCGAAGTCCTCAAGATCATCGAGCAGGAAGGTCGTAGGGACGAGTTGGCGTGGATTGTTGCACTGATGGAAAAGGTTGAAGGCATGAATTCAGCCTCTGCGCACCATGATCATCGCCCCTCCCAGGTCGGTCCGGCCTCATCTTCGGCAGCATACCGTGGCAACGAAGACGCCGATGACAGCCAGGGCCACCTGGAGGCAGACGAAGGGTTTGTCCTCCTTGATAAACCCTCGTTGACTCCTAGTCCTGAGGCTGAACTGGACTATAGTGCCTCAAAGGATGATGCTACACACGAGAGGACACTTCCAAAGCCTCAAGAATTGTTTGACATCACGAATCAAGTCGCAATGGACTCCCAGGACCCAAATTCAACACAAGCCGCGGCTGACACCCAAGAGCAATGGGATACCTCCCACCCTGAATCTACGCCCATTGACAAACATGAAAGGGAGCCTTTAAACGACTACGAGCTGACTACTCAACCGGCAGAATCAAAGTCAGGTAGAAATTCAACCCTAGCTACCCCCTCAGAATCTAATGGGAATCCATTCCATCCCGATTTTGATGAAGAGTTGCCTGAATCATCCCCTTTGGCAGATATGATTACCATAGGAGACGGAGTCGTAGAAGCTTCAGGTCCTGTTGAAACACAAGCGAGCAGTGCTGAAAGCAACGGCAGCGAGATCCAGGAACACCTGGCTCCTGAGCGGCATGTGCAAGCTCACACGCTTTTCGAGCGTGTCATGAACTGGCTGTGGGGTGGCGTGACCCTTCCTCCGCCCGTAGAACAGGCACCTGGTGATGATGAGCACGTTGTGAACGATATTGCCAACGAAGCACCCTTCGTACCAGTCGAGCATGCTCACCCGCTAAGGCCAGTTCCCAATCCTGGCCCGAATGCTGTACAGGATCCGGAGGTCATTGCAGCCGCTATCCAAGCGGGAATAGACCCCAATGAAGTTGAAGCAGTTGAGGACATCGAAGATCTAGAAGGTATATTAGAACTGGTTGGCATGCAAGGTCCAATCGCTGGGCTGATACAAAACGGCATGTTCTGCGCCGTTTTGGTATCATTAACCATCTTTTTTGGCATTTGGATACCTTACATCGCAGGAAAGATCTTCCTCGTCCTTCTTACCCACCCGGTCTCCCTAATTTTGAAAGTTCCATTACGATGGGCAGCATCAACAGCAGATATGGTTATAGACTTCTTCATATTTACCGTTGCGTGTGCTTTCTACTGGACAGACAGTGTCATAAGTTTCCTCTGCGTTCCTGTAGGATGGCTGATACCACCATTGGGAAGGATCAGTCAAAATACACTCTTGTCTGAGACCGCAAAGGGCCATGCGGAAAGCGCACTTGGGAGAATTGCGAAGGCTTCTGTTGCTTTAGGGAGTGTCCTTGCTAAATCTGACATTCCGACCTTCTCCATTGTCGCTCATGAGTCACTCCGATGGATCGAGACGACGGTGACCTGTGTTCTTCATGTTGTGGGCGACCTCTGCATGACGGTCTTCACCTCCGTGCATGATAGCGCCAGTATCGTAGAGCTCGCCTCGATATTGGTAACCAGTCTAGGTGGCTACGCAGAAACCTTCGCAACACTCATGACTGAGAATGCACGGTCATTAAAACTTTCTGCTCCACTTTTCTTGGAGATGAGTCCGTTGCATATCAATTTGAGCGTACCACAGCGTACCTCTCCCTTAGATTACGACCTCGCTTCCTGGGATACAAAAGACCGTGCCTTAGCGGTGGTTTTCGGTTACCTGCTGTTTGGACTACTCGGAGTCGTCTACCTCCACCTGAGTAGCTGGGTCCGAGGGGCCAACAAAGCTGGAAGAGTTGAGGGTGCTGTGGCTGACGCTCTTTACCAAGCCGGGGGAGTCATGAAAGTTGTTTTGATTATCAGCATCGAGATGATCGCCTTTCCATTATACTGTGGACTCCTCCTTGACGTGGCACTCTTGCCACTTTTCGGAAACGTCACAATAATCTCGAGGATCAGCTTCACAGTCTCTTCACCGTACACTTCGATTTTTGTTCATTGGTTTGTGGGTACCTGCTACATGTTTCACTTTGCGCTCTTCGTCTCCATGTGCAGAAAGATCCTGCGTAACGGCGTTCTATGTAAGATGTACTCCTCTCTCACTCCTCCAGAAATGTTCTAATTGTGTTGTGCAGTCTTTATTAGGGATCCTGACGATCCCACGTTTCACCCAATCCGCGATGTGCTCGAGCGCAGCGTATCTACTCAGCTGTGGAAGATCTCCTTCAGTGCCTTGGTCTACGGTGGCCTAGTCATCGTCTGTCTAGGTGGCGTTGTCTGGGGCATTGCATATTCCTTCGATGGAGTCCTTCCAATACACTGGTCGTCGAATGAGCCGGTTCTGGAATTTCCGGTAGACCTCCTCTTCTATAATTTCCTGATGCCGTTGGCTGTCAAATTTTTCAAACCTTCCGAAGGACTGAACAAGATATATACCTGGTGGTTTCGGAACTGCGCTCGATCCTTGAGATTGACCAATTTTTTCTTTTCCGAGGAAAAGAACGACGAAGAGGGCAGGCACGTGCGCCACAAATGGATTGATGTCTTCAATATGAAGCCACGCCATAATGAAACGATGGTGGGCCCAGAGGCTTGGCAACAAAATGGGGAGATTCCCAGTGAAGTCGAGGAGGGGGATGTATATTTCCTGACTGATGGCAAATATGTCCGTGCACCAGCATCAGACCAAGTCCGCATTCCGAAGGGAGCACACACCTTTGTGGAAGTGGACAAAGACAACAAGAGAGTGGACGGCGAGCCAGACCCAGAACAAGGTCTCCATGGACACAAGAACGACATGTTTACGAAAGTCTATATACCTCCTTTCTTCCGCGTACGCATCGGCATTTTCGTCTTCCTGATTTGGCTCTTCGCCGCCACTACGGGTGTTAGCGTTACCATCGTCCCTCTGGTCCTCGGTCGCCTCATATTTGCGAGACTTGCTCCTAGCGAAATTCGCATGAACGATATCTACGCCTTTTCGATTGGAATGTACGTTCTTGGAGGTGCCGTTTATGGAGCCCTGTACCGTCAGCAAATCACCACGTACATCTCAGACTTTCTCACACCTCATACCACGACGATCGCTTCTTTTCTCCGCAAATCGGCATCTACTTCACTCCGTTTTGCTTGCGTTATGTATACCTATGCAGCTTTCGGTATCTTGTTACCTGCTCTTCTCTCACTCCTAATAGAATTTTATCTGATTATACCCCTTCACACCTACTTCAGCACTTCATTCTCCGAAATCACCTCAAGACCGGAACGTCACATTATCCATCTTATCCAAGACTGGACTCTTGGTGTTCTCTATCTGAAGATGGCAGCCCGAGTGATCCTTTACAATACGCCTTCGCGGCCGGCAGCTGCACTGCGTGGTATCGTACGTGAAGGCTGGCTGAGTCCGGATGTATGGCTCGCGACCAGGGGCTTTATCTTACCAGCCATTTTGCTCATGGCCTTGGCGCTGACAGCTCCTTTAGCGCTGGGTTGGATTGCTAATACTACTGTGCTATACTCGTACAGTGCCAATGACGAAGTGTTTAGAGCATGGGTATACCGCTACAGCTATCCTGGCATTCTAGCGATAGGCTTCGCATCGGCATTCTTAATTCTTCTTACAAGGGCGTTTGCAGGTTGGAGAAAACGGGTGAGGGATGAAGTCTATTTGATTGGGGAGCGTTTACATAACTTCGGAGAGTCGAAGAGACGGAAGGCGTCTTTGAAAGGTAAGGGGAGGGCTGTCGCTGTCGCCGCGGCTACGGAAGGATGATATAAATGATCAGGGGCATAGCATAGCGTAGGGCGTTTGCACGGCAATCTAGCGCGTGCAGGTATAGATTTTATCATCATCAACTCAACGTTTTATCTAAATCCGGTGAATGAACAAGCGCCTTGACAGAAGCCCGATTGAGTCCCCCACCGCATTATAAACCTTTGGTTGACTGGAACGCCTTCCCCGAGAAAGGAAGTAGCGACCTTGAAGCTCACCGTGACTCAGAGAAGACAAGCTTTTAAGGTGTAAGAGCATCTGAGCCAATCTTTCATCCTTCTATTTAAAGCGAAAACATCAGCCGAATCAGTCATCATTGAACGTGGTATGGTGTCATGCAGAAGTGCGGAAAATACACATTCTCGGTGTAGTTCGAGGACGCAAGTAACAATTCTACAGCCCCAAGATCTCGCTCTTCTCACAGAATGCTTCCCCAATCTGCCATACGATCTCTCGTGTGATCCTGCTCTCTAAGACGCGCAAAACTACTTTTACGGCCCGGAAAGGTATGGGATGGGATGGGATGGCGCTAAAATATCCCGTTGCAACGCATATGGGATGGGATGTTGATGGGATCATCCCAATCTGTGGGATATCTGTGGGATGATCCCACGTCATGGGATCGCGTTGGGATATACCACTGGGGCATCCTAATGGGATCCCATACCGTGGGATGATCTCATGAATATCCCACTCATCAGGATTCAATGGGATATCCTCGTCCCCCACCGGTAGTCCAGGGATGGGATGATCCCCCTCCGTCCCATACCAAAATCCCATCCTAATCCCATACCAGTGAGATGTTCCTTGGGATATTCCATACCTTTCCGGGCCTTAAGATCTCGTTTGCAATGATTATATTTCATAGATGGCTCCGACATCAAAGGAACCGGTAGGACTGGGGCTCTGAGTGACGTTAGCATGGAGGCTGCAACCCTGTCGAATATGATGTGATGCGTACCGGACCAGTGCTTGGACGTTGACTGATCATGAGAGCACAAGTATCAGGAGTTTCGGTCGAGAAACAGTACGAAGCAAACTTTTCCAGTCGAATTGTTAGATATGATATGCAATTTCGCCAGCGAGGCTTTTTCTCCTGAATCTCGCCTAGATCAATAAATAAATGCAATTATCAGCGCCATCGCCACACACTGGCCACTATAAGAAACAGCACCACATCTCAATTGTGGTTATATGAGGCTGAGCCTTTTCGTACGAAGCATTGCGTCCTCGCTCGCTACGTCTGCTGGGCCTCTAACGCTTTCTGCAGGAGCCGACTTGTGTACAGACATTTCACATGCTTTTGTTCCATCACAAGAAAAAAGAAGGCAAAAGAAGGCAAAGCGCTAAAAAAGACCTTCTGCCACAGATTTTCACATAACGCGTAAACGATGCAGCAGATGTTGAAACCGAGTCTTAGATCTAAAAGAAGTTGTAATTTAGAACGAGATGTTCAGAAGTCCAGTGTCGGTGGCAGTGTGCCAAGATGATAGCCAGCATGCTTGTCGGTTTCGCCAAGCAGGTACTGCTTTGAGGAGATGTATGTTGGGCAGTATGAGGGTTGCATGCTGAGGTTGTGGAAGGAGCTGTAAAGGAAAGTGAATGAAATGATATTAGTAAGGTGAAACGGCCTTGAATCATCTGAGCTATGTTATGGGAAGTAAAGATCGATTGCGGACCATCTTGGTACATGCATGTAATGTACAGGGCATTCAGCTACTATACATAATTAATCCAGATATGCCTTCATGAAGAGCCTTGACAGCAGCAATTCCGACACTAGCCTTTGCTCTTGAATGGTATCATTCTTTACCTACATGACCGAAGTGAGGATGCTGAGGCTGCACTCAATCTTCCCTGAAATAACCCGTAAATGACCCTTTGTAGGCATTGAAGCTTCTTATAGTGGACACCTATGTACATCTCCTCACGACAATGACGATAGCTCGGTAAACCCTCATTGGCAATTTGCATAACTTACCCAGGAATGAAAGAGATCTTGAACCTTTTGGAAGAAGCTTCCATTCTGCTTCCAGAGACGCGTAATCGGACGGATAAGCGAGCAAAGCAAGCCATGCCGGATCTGTAGGTCCATGGACGTTCCTAAAGGGCCGCGAAACGACTACTCGGAGCATTCGATGTTTATTTGCAGTCCATGCCGTGTCGAATGTCACAAATGTCCCACATTCTATACAGATACTTCTGCAATGTCGGAAAGAGCATTGACGGCACTCACACGTGGGCGTCCCTTTGCATGTTGAAGATAGGTTGTTGATTATTCTCGGATCTGTCAACCATAAATGTGGGCATACGTGGACATTATGTCGCTCCAGAACCTTCACAAGGAATTCTTTGGAATGGCAAAGGCTGTTCTGCACCTTAAAAAGAGGCCTTTCAACAGTTGCAATTCCACGAAGTATTCCTGAACGGTGGCAATGGTCTTTGCAAAGATCCACCCATCCTATTCTACTGGCCAGATAATCCTGAAGCTGGTCATAGCTCAACATCGTGTGAGGACATAGCCAAAGTCTACCTTCTCTACCCAAGCAGAGGCGAGTGGTGTGATCTTTCCTTAGTTCGGCAGTAGAAAACTTTGAGACGGGATGGAGTGAGCAGCAGCCGCTACAGATGGCATGTGTCATGCCTGTCACTGATAGCTGAGAAATCGGCAGGTGATTTGAAAGTTCCCGCATCCGATTGCTTTGTCGCTGATACCCCAGAGCATCTCGATAAAACATGAGAGATGAAGCGAGCCGCTCTTCATTGGTCCCCCATTCTGCAGCTCTGCTTGAATGTCGCTGATACAACAGACCATCTCGATCAAGCATGCAAAGCAAAGTCAATCGTTCCTCATTGGTCCTCCTTTCTGCTATTCTACTTGAGGCTGTACCCTGGGGAGAAGTACCGATTCTACAGTGCCGTGGAATTGCATATAACTTGGCGAAGTCATCCATGCCATACTCGAGAGAATGGTAAAAGTAATGGGACACATAGGTGAGTGACACGCCGCTGCTTGGTGGGAGGTGTTCCATAATCATGACAAGCAGCTCTGCCGGCAACCATCGTAGGCCATGTGCTTGCGAAGCCTGGGAGTCCACGGCGACTGGTTCTGACGAGCTGGTTAGAAGCGGGATGTCTGGTCCAGAAGGATGAGTGCATGTCGATACGTTCTCCATTTGTGTGAACGTGTGGTTCGAAAGAATCTGTCAGTGGGCAAGTATATGCCTAGCAATGAATCACTCGAGCCAGAAATGGGCTAAGGGAGCTGAGAAAAGAAGGAGTTAAAACCCTAATTCTGGTGTGAGGTAAAAATTTTGAAGAGAAGCGAAAACATTTCAGTGTAGCCAAGGCTTTTCGTTTGAGGCCCCTTTCCGATAGAGTGTAAATCTTCAGGCAACTTTATATAATTATAAACCTAAGATGTTCAGTCAGTCTAGAAGAGAGAAAGAACAAGCTCGAATTACTGTGAATAGATTTGTGGGAGTGAGTCATGAAGGCGTTTGCTATAGCGGTACAGCGGAAGCCTAATTGTGTGTGAAGTATACTGAACACTTACCTGCATTTATGGGATAAGGTTTGATCCCTATATTGTGTCTTGAAAGATGTGGGTTCCATACTGAGTTGCTTTGCGGATACATTGCTTGTCTAGAAGCACCATTAGATATGAATAGCAGCACATGATCAAAAACCATCCTATCTCTGCTTCGTTCTTGAATTCGGCCCTGAAGAACCTGATCTCCGATGTACAAGAGAAGCATTGGTGCCGATCAAAAAGTTTCAATGACATATAAGCAGCAATGCGTACATCATTAAAACTACCCACAAGCCGAAATCTCTAGAGAAGGACAGAGGATGGAACATCACGCTTGAAATTAACGCTACTTCCTTTGCAATAGCGCTATTGAACATCGAATGTTACCATTGGCCTTAGCGGGCAACCTTTCATCACTACAACTTAGCTCATCATTGTGTATCTTCGTGCATTGTAGCATTAATCACAGCGAAAATATCACTGTCCAACTTCCCAATTCAATTTCACGCGCCTAAGCCAAACCCGCAGCAAACATACTGATCTGCTTCAGATGTTACATAGCTAGTTTCAGAGACCAATGAAGTCACTCGAGCATTGGGTTTCATTAGTTCATGCCACAATATCCTCTCACTTATCGCAGAGCCCTGTTGAGCAGCTCACCAAAAAGTCAAGCCCAGACATCGCACATCTAGACAGCGGTGGTAAAACCAGACCGATTCTAATCTGCAAGATCTGGAGTGATTAAGGAATTGGTTCAGAAAATTGTTGTGTATCCCAGTAGGATTGCTCTCAATGTCCTCCTTCAGATCCTCGATCACTCCATCCAGAGCTCCTATGTATCCAGATACAAGCACGCTTCGCAGAGATATCTGTCGGGTGCTACATGTACAGGAGGCCGTTGTGTTGCGTTATGACAAGCTACGAGAAATGTCATAGAGACTGGAGTGAGAATATCCAGCCCTTACTCCATATCATCGGTAATAAAGTAAGTATACTGCTGAAGAGAAGCCTTGTGGTGTTTAATTTGCAGAAGCTGACTAAAAGACAATGGATGCTTGGAAGCTTCTCGGGAGTTTCAACATCGGATTACTCAGACTTGCGAATTTTGTACTACACTTGGAAAGCAGATCCTCAGGTAGACAGTAAAGAGAGCTTGATCATACGCTAGCGAATAAATTGGTGAAAAGAGAGAGGCTGCCGTCTGGCTGACGTCGTCCTACCATCTCCAGCAGACAACGTGGACACAACATTGCTTGAAATAGGAGGAAATAGAGATGTGAAAGAGTGGAAGCGCTGAATCATGCTCAATTCGAGATGGAGATATGACACAACTGGAGAAGGAGATACCACAGATAAAGCGGAGTCACTCACAAACGTAATGATAAGATCTGTACGTGCTCCTTCAAAAAGGCTTCGAGCGAAGCTTCGTCCAATGTGGCTCGAGGAAGACATTTTAGTCAAAGCTCTGATACGTTCCCACATGTGACCCTGCGAGCACATGGTTGCATTCCACTTGACCACAGTCGCTGATTGAAGCGCATGCGTCAGGAGATCAATTGCGGTGAAGCACCCTTTTGATGGAGGCACGCGACTATTATCCAAATACGCAGTGCACGAGAGTGTGCCTGCCATGTCGGCATTCGCATAACCCTGGGCTTCGGTCGTGCTGAATACGTCGCACTTGTTTCCCTGTTCATGCTCGACGACACTGCTGGCGTGGCTACAGCTGGCGTAGCTACAGATGGCGCAAGTCGTTCTGACTGTTGACCCTGTCGGGTAATTGTTAGTACCCCTTTCCGGCACGGATCGCCCCTGCATGCTTCGTGGGTGTGGTGTGACCTAGGATCGGAGCTAACAGATCAGGAATAGGGATACTTTTGCGTGGAGGCCTTCTCCATGGAATGGAGCTTTGACAGATCAACAATGTATCACTGCAACCTTGAAGACTCAAGGCGGTATGCGCAACAACTCGGCCGTTTAGTCGAGTAAAGCTCATCAAAAGACCAAAGGGGGCGGGGAGAGGGAGGTCTCAACCTTAATCTGCGCGGTGTGAAGCTGTTGCAACGGTGAGGCGTAGTGTGTTGGACATTTCGGTGGTGACGCTTGATGAATATGCAAGATGACCAAACGAGAACGCATTTCTAACCTGAGCCATGGCTCGCGATGACTAAGGTTTATCTACCGAGTTTTGAGGAGGGTGTCATGCACGATGATCGAGATTATGCACCTGCCCGAACCGAGAATCGGTGCTCGAGTACGCGGTCAAGTTGTGGCATATCCTAGTCTCTAATCATGAAGTAGAGAACGACTATGAACTGAACATGTCTGACTTGAAGCTGTTGAGATTGATAAAACCGAACAAATGAGGCAGGCGGCGAGGACAGCCGAACGAAATCGTCGGTTTACACGACGCGGACTTTTAATATTGTAGCCTCGCTGCCAGCTCTTTTGGCGGACTTACTCGATTCGATACTCCCAAGGCGGGCCGAGAGCCGAAATGTTGTTAGATTCTATTATAGTTGCCAACAATCGACGAGGTTTCAGAGCGAGAGACTCCAGATAGGGAAAGGCAAGAGCGCGCCTCGTAGTCATTGACAGGATGAGCTTGCTTGGTGTATGATCTAGAGAAGGCTTCAAGGGGTCTAGACCTTTGAGTCCACAGCTCTATTTTTGTCCTTTTGGATATCGTTGAGAACTTAGGCCAACGTCGGCTCAGTCTGCGTCATCCGGTCCTGCTGTGGGACAAGGCGGGAAAGTCAGTATCTGACAGCTGCCGGGCATATGTAACGGCCTGGAGGACTGTAGAGACTCGGAGAATTGGCGCGGATATATCAGTGGTAACGCTTAGGAGCGAGAGATGACGGATTTGACATCTTGGAGGAGGATTATTCGACCGCTTGAACATGACCAATTACTCCAATTTGGGGCTACGAGTACCGTGGGATCTATTGACGACCAGTAAACCCTATCCATGGCTTATTAGCTGTGAGCCGAGTTCATTCGAGTATTGACCCTGTAGTATAGTTGTGATATCGTAGGTACGGCGATGGAACCGCGACCGGCCTATTTGGGATGATGGTAACAGTGATCAGACGTCATAATTATGTGGTAGTGAGAAAGCTATGCACCTCAATACGCCAGGAAGTGCCGTAGATATTTTTGGCCGCAACATCGTTGATTTGTTGGACAGGGAGTATTGAGTATTTGGAAGAGTAGTCATGTTGGTCAAAGTGGTTTGAGGATAAGGTGAAGCCATTTACGATGTGAAGGAATCAAAGGGGGGGGCTAAGGGGGCCATTGAAGGCCTAGACCGTTGCTGACTATGTCCACTGAGGCCTGGCACTGAAGTACCCTAGAGCACCCTAAAGTAACCCCTAAGGTATCCTAAAGTGCCGGCCAAGACAGCGGCATAAGCCTGTCATGCATTAACATCTTAGGGGAGCGCTAAAAGGCTAAAAGTCACTCGGGAAGATCATGCAGTGAACAGAATAGGGGGAGATCTTAGGGCTTCTTAGGGCTTTTTGGGGCCAGCCACCGGCCTGGATTCTGGGGGGCTAGGGAGCCCACGAGTCCCCAAGGGGAACAGCTTCACCAACATCCATTCCTCCGTCGCCGAATCTCTCCCTCCCATTGGGTGCGATTGCTTCGATGACACCATCTGCAGACGAACTGCAGCTGAAGCAACATTAATATTGACTTTCGGACCGTAGTCAAGACAATTCCTGGTCGCTGGGTCCTCAGCCGAGTGTCATTGCTGCAGGGAATCATGCACAATGCCTTCATACCCGAGCCACATGCTTTTCAACTTCGATCAACCCAAAATAAACCTCGTTCCTGACAAGACTCCCATTGCAACCGAATAGTCTCTCATTGATACGATGATCTAAGCAGGGAGAAATTCCCGGACATTGTGACCAACGCCTCTTGCTACTTAGTGCCCCAGACGGAGAAAACCTTCTCGGTCAAGCCTACATACTAAGGTATTGGAAGGAACATAATAATGACAAGGGAATAAAGGCAATAATTGAAGGCAATCAAGGCTATCACGATGGCCAGGTGTGGATCTGGCGGCAAAAGGAAAGGGGCGCTTGGCACAGCCAGAGGATTCTGCTTCAATTGCTGACTCGCGTCACTGACAAGGCCGAATGACTCCATCCCGCCACTACTTGTGTAGCGGGGGCTGAAGTGGGCCTTAAATGTCACCAGTCACCAGTCACAATAATAGGCTTTACTGTAATTCTGGTACAAAATATGTTACGGAGTACTGTTACCATGGGGCGAAAGCCTTTTCCGGCTGTAAGGATGAGATAAGATTTCGATGCCACAGGAGGTATTCTGTCTAGTGTAATACCAAGACCAAAGGAGCTGAAGGGTTTCACATCGACTAGATCTCTTCAATACGAGTACTCGAATGGCCTCTTCAAGGCGGATTCGGATGAGCTCGATATGGGCCACTATTCGCCCCGTAGCTTCAAACGCTAAGCATATTGGTGAATATTAACCTCGACAGGCCACGTTCAAAGGCACCACGGTCCCTCGGATAATTAATACATCTCACACATCTCCCCTCTTCCTACAACTTACTTCAGTATAGCAGATTTACACGATTGTATCAGATCGTAAGCCCCGTTAGCATAGTAGGGATCAACGACAAGGATAGTATCTGTCAAATGTCACACTACTGATAGCTTCGAATAGCTTCAAAGTCCGGTGAATGACGATCAGTCCCTTGTCAAGAAACTTCAATCCGCCTTGAATAGTCAACTTTGGACCAGTAAAACCTTGAATGCTTGGATCACGACTCAGGGCCACGGTACAACTTAGCCAAAGCACCTTACACTTTCCCCGAGCTCCTCTGGCACTCCAAATTTTCTGTTGCCAGGCAATCTTCCTCCAACTCATCTGCAATTCTATCGGCTGTCATTCTTTCGACCAAAGTACTTTGATCATACCGTAATAACGACTCTTCGGCGCTTCACGAGGTTTGTTTGCATGGCCTCGGCGTATAGAAGAACCTACCTTAGTTACCGCGCACTTGGCATATACACCAATCATATAGGTAAGATGACTTCCGAATCCTGGTAGTATCGACTGTCAGACCAGCACTAGCTCATAGACGTGGTCGGTGCGTTTCCCTTGCCATTTTCCTTGCCTCTTGTGACACCCGAACGCACCTACTTCATTACCTCAATGCCCACTTATCTACACCGCTTCGCTGCCCATGCCCATGTCTCTCATTCCCCCGCCTTATGCAGGCGTGCGCGCGAATTTGTGCGTGCGAGCACTGCTCCGAAACTTGACTGATCATGGTGTCACAGAACGAATGTAGTCAAACTTTGCCATTGTTTAAGGACGTATTCGGACGGACGTCCTGTAACACCACTGACAGCCTCACCTCATTGATTTGAAGCCTGCCTTGGTCATCCCAAAGAGACTCCTTAGTAAGGAAGTGTCATCTCCGATGCTGACAAGATCTCTTGATACCTCACATTACTTGATATAAGGTCCTGTGTGCCAACATCCCAACCTCAGCTGTAGCAGTGTTGTCCTGACCGAGGTGGAAAGCCACAATTCCAAGCATAGCTTTGACATACCCAACGCCATCAGTGCGTTGCAAAGGTATGTGATCGTACTCCGTTTGGACGCATCTCAGTGCCATTCCTTACCCGAGTTCAACAATATTGTGCTTGCTCTTGCTTCGATATATGTGCTTGCAACTTTGTCCTCGGTACTCCTCTGAGCCTATAACACTAACAGGCGCTAGCGGTACAGGTCCAAGATCGCCAGAGGCGGAGGAACTTGGCCTACAACTCCAATTTTCAAAATCAAGGCTATGCCCTTCATGCATTCACCATCGCGAGAAGGAAGGGAACGGAGAGAGCGGGATGCCTCGCTCTCTCCACGGCCATCATTAGGGGCACAAGAAAGACTACCCTCAATACATCACGTAAGGTTCACTGGTTTCAAGGGTTTGATTTCTGAGCTGATGTAGGCGGTACAGCTCCTACCCGACATTCCACCACCAAGTAAAGACCAAGCTCTTGCTCAACTTCGCTCTCCCCTTCAACAGGATCCTACAGGCCCTACTCGCTCCTCGACCCTACCAGCCACACTCTCACCACCCTCTACTTCACGGAGACCGCAGCTGTCAGCACCGCCCAGTCGCACTGCCTACGATGCAGATGATAGAGATCCAAGGCGTACCAGCTACGATGCGCCGTCGGGACATCAGCTCCCAATTCATAGTGGCCCCCCTTCAGGTCGAGTCGGCTACTCATCATCATCCCCTAAACCGTCTCCTCTGTCTCCATACACCCCATCCGCTACTGACATCCAACGCTGTGCTATCACCGCTCCCGAATCCAGAATCCGAGCGCCAGAGTTATCGGCCTATGCTCGCAACAGTCATTCGCAAAGCCTACCCCCACCACCAGCTTCGTACAATAGCAGCAGGAGGGGTCGCCCGTCCTATGATGGCGGGAGTGATAGTCGCCACGCAGGCTACGACGATTACTATGATCCACACAGCCGAGGTGCTCCAACTTATCCGCCGCCAAATTCTGGGTATGGACCGCCGCCCGGCCACGCAATGCCTCCAAATTCTGTGTATTACCCAATGGCACCTCATTATCAACAGGTTTATCCTCCGGGAGGTCTCCAGTTCGAACAGGAGCAAGTTGGTGGTCAGCAACCTCGCAGGCGACGGGGTAATCTGCCTCGAGACACCACGGATATCTTGAAACAATGGTTCTCGGAGCATCTAGCGCACCCTTACCCCACTGAAGATGAGAAGCAAATATTGTGCAACCGTACAGGGCTTGCGATGACCCAAGTAAGCAGCTCCTACACTTCTCAAGAAAGCGCCAGCCAGGCTGACGTGGTTTGTGCTCCTAGATTAGCAATTGGTTCATCAACGCGCGACGTCGGCGCATCCCCGAGCTTGTAAACCAGGCTCAGGCTGAGACTCGGCTACGAGAAAATTCTGGTGAATCAAGCAGTAGCTCAGACAAAGGTTGAGTCATTGACTCGTCATCTCAGATTTTCGAAGGGAACGAGCAGACTCCCTCCACAGTCCACGCCAGGGTGCTATGATGGCCTGAAAGCTTTCCTCCTTCCGAAAACATGACTTGCATTTGCCAGACGGACGTTGATCTACAATTCTTCCCCTTGAATCGAGCGAAAGGTGTTGCGGTGTTTTGTTTGATGTAACTGGGAGGCTTCATATATACCGACTAGGCTGGACCACAGAGACAGCGGCTGTGGAGGGACTTGCTTATTACTTTTTCATGCATAAGAATTTATACAACCATTGCACAAAATGCATTGTTCAATTGTGCAACTCCAACTCTGCAGCGCGCGGAGAAACCCCACAGCCCCAAGACAAATAGTCAAAATACCCACGAGACACTAGTCGATCACTCGCATGGAGGCGCTACTGGCTACGCCACAGGGTCACCCCGTCCCCACGCGACCCACGCTAGTCGTCTTCCGACACCCGAAATTGACCTCCACCCTGCCATATGAGAGGCTGAGCGGATCTCGGATCGTGCATCACTCGATTCAAACCACCACATTCAGAATTGAAGATCCTTCTCCTAATGCTCAACTTTTGAATTCACACATACTGCCCACCGTCGCGAATGCCTGTCACAGCCAAGACGGGGCTGTGTCCTGTCTTGACTGTGTCTTGGAGAACAAGGCCGTCGCAGCCGTCGTAGCCGTTTTAGTCGTGGGTAATTCCAAATAAGCCTGTTCCGGACACTTCTCCGGTAGCGTCCACTAGTACAGTAGGTATAGCTTCACTTTTTGCCTCTTCGGGCCATGATTGACAGACGAGTACTAACAGGAACACCCGAAGTCACCCTCCGCCTCACCGGCTAGGGGCGGGAGGCCAATATCGCATATTTCCGCTCGCTCCCGATGCCTTGTTTGGATTATCTGGGTACGCGTGGACAAGGTGGCTGATGAACTCCAGGACTTCACCTTTCAGCTCGAGAGGTCCTGCAGCTCTATAATTCATTGCCGCTTTGGGCCATGATTGACAGGAGTGTAGTGTTCGCTTGCGTGCCGATGAGAGCTGTGCCAAGCACATTGATATGTTGGTCTGGGGAAGTCTGCTAACATACTCGTACTTGCTGGATTAATACATGCGTTGAACGATGACAAGGTCTATGGCCAATCGATGAAGTTCAGCTTCTGCAGCCTCACTTTTGCACACTGCTGAAATCACGCTTGAAAGTGGTGATAATCCAGATCGCCTCCCGATACTGGTGCCTACGCTTCCGAATACGCTTGAAATCAAGTTACCTGCTACTGTGCTTGACAGCCAGACAACACACGTGCACGAAACCACACTTCCAGTCGATACTGATCCCTTGACCAACCTTCTTTGATCAGCTTGCTCCTTCATATTCCACACACAGCACTATCCCAAACAGAATAATCGGTCCAGATGAGGGTCAACGACCCCCACAGCTTCACTTCCTTCAATCTTGCGAGGCTTAGCCGTCTCCAAATGCGATCTGCTAGCCCGGCTCTACTAGCAATGCCCACCGCAAGCAAAGTCTCGATAGCTTCTTCCCATCTACCTTGAACAGGGGCTCTCGTTTGGCCCTTGCGGCGAGTCTAGATGTCAACAGGAAGGCATGAACATTTGGAATGTATAGTACAGATATTCCTACATGACTCTCTTCAATCTAGCACAAAATGAGACTCGATTCAGCTCGTCATGTCCCAAGATCGTCATACACCGTGGCAGTCTATTCTTTTTCCTGTATGAGCAGTAATGAAACATGCCGTCCATGTCTAATGTATTGAAAATTGTCTATCTAAACTTTCTTGGAGAACGCTTCGAAAGCTCTGGACCGGCCAGCTACTAAAGATGTGATAGCGCATCTCACACAGAAGGATACCAGCAGGGGGAAAAGAGGTCATAGACCCTGATCAGAATGATTCCTTGATCTTGGTCGTTGGCCCCGCCTGTGGGACTGAGATTGGTTTTCCAGGAGTAGCTCGACGATCAGTGCAACAGGCGCTCTGTCTTTGAGCTGTCGTTGTGAGCTCGTGTTGAGACGGCGATCTATTCGATTTAGGAGCCCGGTGCTTTGGGGTCGACAGCCTCAGGCCAGGGGGACAACTACAATTCGAAGAGGGCAGGCAGACTCGTGGGGAGACGCCATTGGATTTGTGAAATATACTACCAAACATAATTTGAAGGATTCGAATCTTAGTTGTTTAACGGTGCATTCAAGACAATAGGGGAAACATGACATCAAAGGCAAAGCGTCTTGGTGCTTCTGCTCATGCGTTCTCACAGAAATTGGACATGCTCGAGCACTGAGACCTCAACTCCACTGGTCGTTCCACCAAGGTAATTGCGTAACTACCTGCCAGATACTCAAGACTGTCGAATCATCCTATCCTTAGCATTTCTCCCACAAGCACCGTCAAAACAGCTTGCTACACCACTCTACATCCATCTTGTCCATGGGGGAAACCAAGCAACAACCATTATCACCAACCTTCTCTCGACCCAAACAACCCTCGTGCCCGCTCCACACCAAACCTCTTCCTCATCCCATTCCATTCCATACATTCACGCCCGTCCACTCTGACCCTGGCAGCAACCGGATACCATACCCCTAAACCATCCCCCCATATCTCCCAACGCCTCCACCACCCTCCCACGAAACCCAAAAG
>JASZXT010000375.1:0-25669 GCA_035521555.1 Lecanoromycetidae sp. Uapishka_2
TGATTGGGTAGAATTTCTCGATGATGTCGGAATATATGACGCCTATGGGGAGAATTAAGCATAGGAGGGATACGGGGTTGAGGGCTGTTAATCAGAGGAAGATTGCGAAGGCGATACGGAGGGCGGTGGGGATGGGGTTGATTCCGAGTGTGCATAAGCATCCGGAGGTGTTGGAGAAGGAGGCGGATTTGCAGAATGAAAGGAGGTTGCATGGGGGATGAGATGATTGATTGGAATGAAGAGTTGATTTAATCACGAGGTTTTGCTATGGCTATAAACGTAGCCGGCGGCTTTGTGGCGTCTGATACTGGGGAGTCCTCTTGAAACAATTGATCGAGCTAGATTCACGTACAGTGAAGGTTAGTAATTGGCTGTTGGGAATGTCAGGAGCAAAGAGGTTGATATGCATGGACATGAGCTCTGAGCGCTTCGTCTTGTGAACGGCTATATCAATCTGGGTGGATAGCAAAGACGAAACGAGCGTCACGGGTGCATGATATTGGGATTCTGGGCCTCATAAGCTCATCCACTCATTTCATACGTCCCACGCAACTCAAAGCTAACCTCGCAATAATGTCTAGCCTTCTCACACCGCGCCTTCAACCCTCCATCTCTTCACGGCCGCATCACCTCCAACACTAATAATTCCGTCTCTCCCCAACCACCTCACCCCATTGACCCCCTCCTTATGCGCCGCGCCGACCGAAATCCTCTGCCCAGGTTTGGCAACACTCCACACAAAGATGTTAGTATCAAGGCTCCCACTTACAGCCCTCTCTCCCTTCTCGTCCCAGTCGATACTCGTCACCCTCCCTGTATGCGACGACCATCGCTCTGTGACTGGCGTTGGATTATTAGGCTCATAGACGATGATCTTACCGGATGCGAAACCAACGGCTAGGTAGTTATTTGAAGACGGGGAGAAGGCGAAAGCGGTGACTTGGGAGGGATATGGGATGTCTTTGTACAGCTTGAGGTCGAGCTCGTACATGTGCTGCGCCGAGTCGTCTCCACCGACTGCTATCTTCGATTCTCCAGCTGCGATGACTGTGGGAGCGTAGGAGGTTGAGATGTGTTTTATAAGTGAGTTGTCTTTTTGAGAAAGCATGGAGATGCCTTTGTGGGTTGCTACGATAATTGATTTACCATCCCTACTGCAGCATACGCTGCGGGGCTGGCCATCTGTTTTGGTAGATGAGCCGGCGAATGTTTTGGCTGAAACGTCGATTGAGCGCAGAGTGTCGTCCCACCCTACGCTGTATATGCGACCAGGAGAGGAAGCGAGACCAGAAACGTAGTTTTTGTGGGCGTCGCCGTCAATTGTCTCACCCGTCCCTGAAGTGTTCCATTGGCATATGCGGCCGTCGCTGCTACCAGTAAAAAAGGTCGGATCAGAGTCATTATCCTCGCTTCTGGTGATGGTCGTGATATTCTTCTGGTGCCCTTGAACGACCCTTTGCGGTTTAGGTGTCCCTTCTGTAAGATAATTGAGGTCACCGGAGAGACCAAGACTTATGATCAATCCATCAGACCTGCCAGCGGGCCACACAACTCCCACTTGATGATCAGGCACACTGACCTTCCCTTCCTCTCCCATCCGCCAACTTTGCACGACTTTTCCAGCCTCCGCGTCCCACACCTTGACCGTCTGGTCCGCACTGGCAGTAACAAATTTCTTCGAGTCCTTTGCCCATGAGACACTAAAGATACTCCCCTTGTGCTCCTCCCCTCCAATCTCCGTCTTTGCTTCGCCAGTTTTCCCATCGTAAAGCCATATTTTCCGATCAGCCCCCACACTCACCAAACTCCCTCCGTCAGGGCTAAAAGCCACTCCGTAGATGTATCTCTGATGCTTTCTCAGACTCGTATTGAACTTGTAAGGTGCCCCATATAGAAAAGCCAAGCTTGTATCGTCGCTACCAGTGGCTGCCCTGAACGGCCTTTGCTGCCGTATGCTGACACTATTGATCTGAGAGCTATGGCCACTAATCTCTCCCACCGTGTTGCCGCTATCGGCTGTTATGCAGTGGCCAAACCTTTCCTTGCCATCTCCAACAGCTATTATACGTTGAGACTCGCCGTCCCAAGCTAGATCATTGATGCGGCCACTGATGATTGGATATTCCCCTCTCGTAGCTCCTTCTCCAACACAGTCCCAGACTCGGACGACGCCGGTCACATCACCGCTAGCGACGTAGTAGCCGGAGGGTGAGAAGCGAGCGACGGTTGTGGTGTTGGTATGGGAAGTGTATTGAGTGGCATGGCTTGGATTGTCAATGGACCGTAGGAAGATTGACTTATTGGACTGTATTTCAGGTGTCAGTGGTTGAAGAAGAGAGCAGAACAGTATCCAGCTGTGATTTTTAGAACAGCTTACAGCGTATGCTAGGCGCTCGCCTTTGGGATCTGAGGACAGCTGCGTTGGTTGACCGCGTGTGGTCGAGGGCGAAGGGGCCCAGATGGCCTCTATGAGATATGAGCAAACTCGGATGAAGCATTTTTTGGTTTTCCTGCCCTACCAGGTTTTATTGACATTGCTGCTGGATTGTTGATGATCTACGAAGCAAGGCTGCAGATTACATTTGCAGTGGCTCTTTAGACTCTCTTGGAAAAGAAGACCACAAGCTACATTTGATAGGAATCCGTGTTTTAGTTCAGTCACAATAAAAGTCTAGCAATATTTGCTTTGAATCTATAGATTGGGCAAGGAATGCCCCTAAAATGCCATGGGCGCCCTCGAACCCCCATTATACGCTATTCGCGATGATGTCTACACTTGCGCTCCAGGGTATCCAAAATCAAAGGAACGATACTCAGGACGGAGTACTTTCATTGCTTCCAAGCCTCTGGGTATTCATCCATGCTGGCATCCAGCTTCCTCGGTTAGCCTTCTTCCTTGCTGCTACTGCAGCTGGGTCTTCCTCCTTGACAGGGTTCTCCTGGACCAATCTTAATGGCCTCAGACGATTTTGTGTCATTACTGCCCCAGTGAAATTGGTAGCCCCAGCACTAGTTCTTGGCGGACTATCTTTGCCGGCGCTTTGATCACTAAAAGTGCTGTTCGAGCCACTTCCAGGGTTTCGTTCATGAGAGACAGAGTTCCGACTGCCTGACGGAGCACGAGGCGGAGGATTTAAATTAGCTGTCACAGTGCTCGGCGCGAAGAAAGAAGTACGCGTCGCGGTAGTCACGCCAGGAGAGATACCAGGGCTCATCAAAGGCCCCCCTGAACCTGCAGATGGAGGACCGCGGTACATCTGGTTGACTATCGGCGCAACGTTAGGCAGTTCGGATTGAGACCGCTTGTGCGCTCCGCCTTGTGCAGATACGGATTGGGAGCGAGCTAGGGATATGCTGGGCGCTTTGGGTGGATCCTGCATTGATGTTGCTGGGACTGCAGAAGTGGGTTGAACCATCTGACTCATTGGCCTTGGGCGTCGAACTGGACCAGCAACGACTGAGCGTGCGCGTTGCAAGAAACCGCTCGGTTGCTCTTCATCCTTAGGCGGCGGTGGCGGGGGAAGTTCCTTGTCTGTATTTGCGGTGGACGGCCGCCTTGGTGCGCCTGATATCAAGTCAGGGGTTTTGTCGAGGATGTTTTCGAACTCCTTGTGTTGTAGGAGTCTGCCAATGATATTTTCTATGTACAGGGCCAAAGCCTTGTTCTGGTCCTTCAACGATTTGATCTCAGCCTCATGTCGACGAATATCTTCAGGCTTCCCTTCAACAGAGTCCAATTCTTCAGAACCCAACTCTTCGGCTAACGAACCCAAGCCAGATGACGGTTGCATCGCTTCTGACCTGCCAAAGTCTCCATTGAGGGTCTTTTCACTCAGGAGAAGCTGGAAACTCTCATTGTCCTCCATTAAACGCGCATTAGTAATTTTGACTTCCAGTAGCTTCTTCTCCAGCTCGTGTACCTGACCACCACCCATACTATCCATCTCCATGATCTTGATCTGGGCTTCAGCTAGTTCAAGGCGCAACGACTCGATTACCCGGTCTTTTTGCATCAACCTGGCGTTATCCCTTGAGTTACTGCGCTGAAGTGAAGAAGGCGGAGCGAATTGGCCAGTTTCGAAGCCTCCAGAAGATGTTCTAGACATACCCTTTTCTCCATCTAGACTATTCCGCTTTTCCCGCTGTGCCAGATTGTCTTTCAGCCTTTGGTTTGCAGCGACGAGTCCTTCTTCTCTTGCTTCCAGCTCTGCCTTGTCCTGTGTTAGGGATCTACGTTCAGTCTCCCAAAAATCCTCCATATCCTTTTTCTGCCTTTTCGCTTGCGCTTGGTCGCTCTCCAATTCTTCAACCCTACAGCTACTTTGGTGCAGCCTATCCTCCAGCTGTCCATGCTCGTGCTGACTTTCATCCAAGCGTGCTTGTAGTAGGTTCAATTGCCTTTGGTACTCTTCTGACGCGGTTTCGGCTTTCTGCACCCTACTTCTAAGCTCTTCCATTAGCGAGTTGTGTTCCGCCCTCGCAGTATCATCATCAGCATCGTCCGAAGCAGTGGTGTTGGTGCTAAGAAAGCTCGTTTGTGGGGAGGCTCGACCACCTCGTCCAGGTCTTTGCAAGCCTGCCCCACCTCGGAGAGATGGGGATCGCCCAACGCCGTTCATGCTTGGTGATGGTCTTGAAGGCGAATTCCTAGATGTGGGAGCTGCCGGAGGCTTTGGGTTTGGGCCGTTAGGGGTTTTCTTGTTGAGGCCGGACATGACTGAACATTAAGTGTGACTCGTTGTTCGAGTTGTTACTATTGGATTGAAGTTTCCGCATGCGAGTGAAGTTCGGACGATCGAGTCCCCAGATCTGATTCATACAAAGTGCATTTGAGACACAGCTCACGGATTAGCTCCGCTTCTTCTGGTACTTGAGAAGTGAGAAGCTCGGTGCGATCGGCGATGGTTGGCCAAATATAAGTAAAGTCGACTTTATTTAGTCCTTCTTGTGGGAAACTTTGGGTATTACAAGCAATCCTCATGAACAAGAGACTCGGATCGAAGATGCCAATGGGCAGTATATAAAGGCAAATCAAGAAATGCAGATTGCAGCGTTCAAGCAATGGCAAAACAAGAATATGCAGAATGTTTGACGCAAACATGCGTACGTGACCTGGAGGTTGCAGACCAACAGGGCTGAGCCCGGCGATCACGGACCAACCCGGCTTGGCAGACGCTAAGATTAGCCCACACAAACTATTTTGGGATCCGAGAAATCTACCTCGTTTACCAGCAACGGGCAACGATCAACATCTGAAAGATCGGAGCGCAGTTAATCACATAGTCTCATACTATCTCGGCGAGACACAGCGCAACAATGGCACCAGTAAAAAAGAGCAAGAAGACGGCAGATAGCATCAACTCGCGTTTGGCCCTCGTCATGTACGTTATGAAGCGCTGGCTCAGAGAATTCTACTGAATATTTACCCATCACAGGAAGTCGGGAAAAGTCACATTGGGCTATAAATCAACAATCAAGACGTAAGAGTCACATTCCTTAAGCTCTGCTCAATTATATGCTCCTGGCGTTTCTAACCTGGGCTCTAAAGACTTCGATCGGGCAAAGCCAAGCTTGTCATCATTGCTGGCAACACACCTCCCCTGCGAAAGAGTGAGCTCGAGTATTACTCCATGTTGTCCAAGACTAGTAAGCAGATCCCTCAAATGATTGCAACATCTGGCAGAACTGATGTTCCTCCTGATAGATGTCCACCATTTCGCGGGCAATAACGTAAGCTATCCTCCTGCTCTACTCCGATTTCCTACAGGCACCCTGGTTCATCGGCTAGCCTTCTGTCAACAGAAGGCTGGCCTGCCCAGCGAAGAGGTCCTTCTATGGACTTTGGAGGGTGCGTCATTAAGCTGACTTGTCTATAACAGATCGAACTTGGGACTGCGTGCGGGAAGTTATATAGATGCTCAACTATGGCGGTGTTGGATGCTGGTGATTCGGATATCTTGACTGGGGCTACGTCATAATTTACGATAGCAATAGCCATTCTTCTCATGAACAAGACCTTAATAGCTTGCTCCTGATCAAAGTCCTCAGCCTCGTCGAGCTCGTCTCCCCATATTCGCTAATTCAAAAACATCAACACAGGTGGATCTGTTGCCCCCAATTTTGCGCTTGATGTGATTCACAAGTTGAAAAAGGTAGAACGTGATCCACATTCCTAGACAGCCTGGGGAGTCATAGATGTATCAGCTTTTGTTCGACAGATAGACGCCTTAAAATAAAGTCGGTTCGTAATACTGACCGACCATGTCTACAGTGTAGACACGCTAGTAAATTAGTGGCAAATTTGCTTGTAAATCAATCTAAGCGAACAATGACTGAATACTATTAAATCTCACGACAACTCTCTTCAATTTCTTCAGCAACGTTCGCAGGAAGTGCAGTACCCTCAAATAATACGTCGAAATGGCACGCCGTCCCGCGAGATGTTACCGCTACTGCAAGAACAAGGTATGTCAACCAAGATGGAGCGCCCACAAATCCAGAACTTCCTGTGCGCCGTACTCCAGCGAGCAATGGTGGAGGGCGATTCGACAGCAGCTGCTAACCATCGCTTCTTGCAGCCATACCCCAAGTCCCGATTCAACCGTGGTGTTCCTGACCCTAAGATCCGTATCTTCGACCTGGGCCGCAAACGTGCCAACGTTGATGAATTCCCTCTTTGCGTCCACATGGTCTCCAACGAGTACGAGCAGCTGTCCTCAGAAGCACTCGAAGCCGCCCGCATTTGCGCCAACAAGTTCGTCAAAATTTTCCGACTTACCATACATAGCATCTCTAACACATCCCTACAGATACCTCGTCAAAGTTGCCGGCAAAGAAGGTTTCCATCTCCGTGTCCGCGCCCACCCCTACCACGTCGTCCGCATCAACAAGATGTTGTCATGCGCCGGTGCCGATAGACTGCAGACTGGAATGCGAGGTGCTTGGGGCAAGCCCAACGGAACCGTGGCTCGTGTGAACATCGGCCAGATCTTACTCTCAGTGAGGACTCGTGACAATCGTAAGTATCCTCCTACCTACCACCCCTTTTCTCTTTCTGACAACTGAAACTGCAGACCGTGCCACCGCCATCGAAGCCCTCCGTCGCTCCCAATACAAATTCCCCGGCCGCCAAAAGATCATCGTCTCCAAGAACTGGGGCTTCACCCCCCTCCGTCGTGACGAGTACCAGGAGAAGCGTCAAGAAGGCAAGGTCAGGATCGATGGTGCATACGTGCAATTCTTGAGGAATAAGGGCCCTATTGAGCGAAACGTGGGGGTTTTCCCGGATGCGTTTGAGACGGAGACTGCTGAGGCTTGAGGGACTTTTGTTATGAGAAGACGATGGTAGAGCTGATATGTTTATGACATCATACGGCTAGCTTCATAGCAGAAGAAACGGCAGGAGTTCGAGCACAAGCTTATTCATTCCTGGTGCAACCACGAGCTCTTCCAGAATCCACTCAGCTTCCCTTCACCAGTCTTCCTCTTCCCCTCCACTCCCTCCTACTCTCCACTACTTCACACCTCGCCCATCGTATCTCCTAATCCATGTCCCCATTTCTTCCCTCTCCTACAAACACTTTCCCCCGATTTTCCACTGCATCATAGACTGCATCTCTCTTACTTTCTCAAGCTTCTTGAGTAAAATCTGTCGGTTCTCAACGATTCCTTCAATGCAGTCGAGGCGTGAGGAAGTAGAGAGGGGAATAGTGGGGAGAGGAGGATGAGTATATCATTGCTCCGGACTTGTATGTGCTTAATGTTTAGGCATGAAATATGTAGGAATGAATGCGGAGGTGTCGGCGCTGCGTAATGGGAGAGTAGCACAGGGAATTTGGGAGAGGGTGTAATAGAGCATGTTGCTGCTTGATGAACAGAAGAGTGAGATGAAGACTCCAGTTTGAATAATTAGAACAACCCAAACTTCCACATACTCAACACAGTCACTCGTTTCCCCTAAATTTGTCATTGCTAGATGTGCCTTTGATTATTTACCCTCAAATGCAAGTCCATCAGTCCATAAAACTTTTCAGCCTATCCCATCCCATCCCGTCTCTGAAATCCATCGTATAATCACGCTTACATAAGTCCCCAATACCCTCCCCGCTAAAACTACTAATTTCCCCAAAAACCTAATGAAAATCTATAAATGGTCATACAAAAAAGCTAATCAGATACCAACAACCAAACCTCTCACCCTTCATCAAACATCCTCGGAATCGGTCTCGTCAACCAAGTATGTATGGATATATCATTACCTCTCGCCGCCGGCCTATATGGATCTTGTAGAGTAGAAGAAGGCCCTGATGTTTCCTTATGCACGGTCGTTTGTGTTGGCGTAGGTGGTAAGTGGGATGGGTGCGAGGAGGTTGGGAAAGTGGCATGGGCTGTCCGTAGCGAAGATGTTGGGAGGGTACTTGAAGGCAGCGGGAGTGTATTTGGTACCGTTTTCTGTGCTGGCGGTGTGGGTGGGGAGGTGGCTACTGCGGTTGTTGAGGGACTTGGCTTATCGTTGGGCGTATAGTTTGAAGGTAGGGCCGATCCGTGTTGTGGTGTGGCTTGCGCTGGGTTGGTGGATGGAGGGATGAGTGTTGCGACTGTTTTACTATCTGGGTTGCTACTTGGATGTGGCATATTCTTCGAAGAAACTGGCATACCGTTCTGTGCTGTTGTCTGCGCTGGCCCCGTCGATGGAGGGATGGGTGTTGGGATTGTTTCGTTGTCTGGGGCGCTATTTGGATGTGGGATTTCTTTCGAAGGTATTGGCATACCATTCTGTGCTGTTGTCTGCATTGGCCCGGTCGATGGAGGGGTGAGTGACGCGATCGTTTCGTTCTCTAAGATACTATTTGGATACGGCATACTCTTCGAAGAAACGGGCGGAACGTTTGGTGCTGTTGTGTGCGCCAGTTCGGTTGGTGAAGGGATGAGCGCTGTGATTGTTTCGTTCTCTGGGTTGCCATTTGGATATAGCGTATCCTTCGAAGGCACCGGCATACCATTCTGTGCTGTTGACTGCGCTGGCTCGGTCGGTGCGGCGAGAATAGAGGGAGGGGCTGGTGATAGGGTTTTGGTATTTGAGCCGCTTGTTTGCAAGTGGGAAGGCACAGAGATGACAGAATTTAGGGATTGCTTGCTAGTGCGAGCGGGTGGCTGCCCTAGGTTATTTGGTAGCTTGACAGACGAGGTAACAACAGGAGTCGTCTCTGCATCAGTGTCTCGTATCTGGGAGTCGGTAGATGGTGGTGATTGACTTGCTTGCACTAAGCCTTGTGTTGAAGACGCAGATGTTGAGTCTGCCCCGTCGGGAACGCTGATGAGGCGGAAAGCAGCTATCATAGAGCCAGGATAGATCTTGGGAAAGACCTGGGGCAGATTGGTATTTGTTGATGATGAAATGGTTGGTGGTACTGGAAGAGCCTGATTTGTCGATTCGGAAGCCGGGATTGAAGACAATTCGGATGGAACTCCATTGGATGGAGTGATCTCCGATGCTAATACGCTAGACGAGGTAGCAACTACCGATGTGATGCTTTTGATATTGGCTAATGAACCTCCTATAGCACTCTATCAGCTCTTACCCCTTTGTTTCGAAGTCTCGAGATGTCAGTATCCTTACCAGCAACACAATACGCATACCCAGGCATCAAATTTGTACAATCTTCCGAGATATTCGGATTCAGAGCCCGAAAAACCGACATGTCTAAACTACCTCTGGCCTCATCACATGTGGTACCACCTGATTCTGGAAGCGTAGTCCATTTCGCGCACGCTGGCACTACGCCCGAGGCTGTCGGTGCAGGCGGCGGGACTGGAGTGTCGACGGTCGCACTGGCTTGGGGTGCATCTGTAGATGCTGGAGAGTACTAGTCAGTCTAAGCAGCAAGAAAGCAGCATCTCGTCTACGTGTAGAGAAAGCGTACCAGAATTGTCCAAATCTCGCTTCCATTCGCCCAATCCATCTTCGCCGATATCCACGCAGAAATACATTTGACTGTCAGGCGGTGTCGCAGTTGGACGTTGAATCTCTTGGTTCTCGTCCATGCGTTGAGGTGTCCCACTGGGCTTTGAAGGCTGGATCGTTGAAGCAGAAGTCATGAGCTCGCTTTGTAACGTGTGGCGAGACTCTGACTTACCAGCGACCATCCAAATGAGGAGGATGAGCACGGGAAATATCATGCTGGAGAGCGGGTCAGCACCTCGAATTTTTCTTGCTCCTGTGACGCTATTTTCGATGAATGATAGAGAGAAAGAGGTAAACAACTTTTTCTGTACAGCGGCGTTAAAAATCTCTAAGAAAACCGAGAAGCACAATGAGGAACTGAATTAGAGATTGGCAGATGGTATTCCATTCAAGTATGTGCCGTCATAAGTGTGTCAGACAATGCTTGTCACTTTCCCACAACCCCCACCACCACTGTTTTCACAGGCTCTCTGATCCTTATCCCCTTACCGGGTACATCCTGGTCTTCACCCCACCAGAAGAGTTCCAGCCAGCAGTGAATGCTTTTTGACTAGTGTGGGAGTCGTGAGATTTCATGGAGAGCCACATCGTCAAGGCATATTGCGTGATTTCCAGACTAAACCATACATGAAGACATTGGGTTGGTAGAATTCCCATACCTACTCAGATGCTCTAACACGTGTTTCCTCTACACTACTACCCTGTCTTCTGAGTCACACACGCTCTTCACCACACAGCCCACTCCCAGTTCGAACGACAAATGGACTGAGCATCGTGACCTGCTTGGCGAGCGGCACACATGGGGGAAAGTCGATCTGATATTCGAGCCTAATACATGACTTTTCAAACCACCGATTTTCACAGCGGACCGTTCGGA
Organism: Lecanoromycetidae sp. Uapishka_2; assembly: GCA_035521555.1. Taxonomy (NCBI): domain Eukaryota; kingdom Fungi; phylum Ascomycota; class Lecanoromycetes; species Lecanoromycetidae sp. Uapishka_2. The sequence goes on from JASZXT010000375.1 coordinate 10,842, forward strand.
CTTAAGCCGTCCGCCGATAATATTTCAAGGCCCTCTTTGCAAGAAACTTCGATGAGTCAGCGCTGGCGGTGCAACATGAGAAGTTTTTGAGACAGAGTGCCACCAGGCTCGTGGAGACCATCGAATTTACCGGGAGGGAGGATTAGCGGGGCGTGAATGGAAGTTAACCTCGTTCTTCGATGATCATAAAAAGACGAAGGGGAAATATATGAATCTCATCAACAATCAGGTATAAGAACTTAGCTAGGAACTTCCCATCCTTATTGTAGCACCAAGTGATAGCTTCTAGCATCATAGCGATACTGATTGCTAACTGTTGCCGAAGTCGTGGGTAGTCAAACCGTTATCTCATCTCCATTTACCCCTCGGTCTAATTCTAGGGCCACTTCATCGAAAACATCTGCGCCAACTCCTTCGCTACCGTAGAAATTCCTCGTAAAATCATAAATTCACATAACGTTGCACAAAGCAGCACCGACAAGGACACCTACTACTCCCACAGTAGTCTTCGAGACACCATCGTCCTTGCTTTTCACTGCTGAATCGGTAGCTGCTTGCTCTCCGACTACTGTGCCTATCGGAGGCTTTCGAGACCGAAGGGCATCATTAGGCAAAGTTTCGTTGTAGCTCGGTGGCGCGGCATCCGGTGAAGGGAGAATGTCTCGGCTCCCGTCAGCGTTGGGGGATGATTGCTTTGTCTCGTTATCTTCTGGTGGAGAATTTGATGCAATATCTGCTGCCACCTTCCCTTCTATTACTGCCTGCCCTTCCACTATTGGAAGGGTAGCTGCTGGATTCTGTGACGAGCCAATGGCTGGTCCGTTGCCTGGAGTTGAAGGGGAAAAGACGGTAGCGGACATGTTGCCGCTGTTTTTGTCCTTCCACCAGGAGTTCAAAGTTGTGTTGAGTCTGTTGGAAGATTGGCGGATGACATCGTCGGAGAACGCTCTAAGATGCGCGCTGGCTCTGGCTTGTGTACTGCTACTCAGCGACTGGTTGCCGTTGTCGAATAGGATAAAGTACAGGTCAGGCTCGAAGGCGCTGAGAGACAAATACTAAGAATCATCGTCAGCCTGTGGGGTCAAAGCCAATTCGGAGACTAGGGACAATGATATAAAGCAATCCTACAGCAAGTTGACAGAGACGAACCTACCTCCACTTTCCTATTATCTTTGCCAGCTTCCAGTCGCTCCTGCAGGTCTTTGTATTGCCCGGCAAGATCATACTTGCAATGATCGTCCCAACGAGCAAACCAAGCGTCATTGACTCCAAAAGTGACAAGGCTGGGTGGGGTCGTCGAATTCTCCAGCTGGCTTCGTAATCCCGACGGCACCTCATTCGACTTCCAACCTTTAGGTGCTCTGACAAAGTACGTTGCTCCCGATCCAAACGCAATGCGTGTTTTCTTCATGTCTTCTTTTGTGACTACGTTCTTAATGAGCCACTCCGCCAACTCCTTAATCACCTCACGCTCATGAATCCCTGACCATGTCTTTAATTAAGTATCGTCAAGACAAATTGACAAACACTCACACTGAATTTTTCTTTTGCCAAACTTCGGGCAGCTGGTCTGTCGTCGAGAAAGCAAGAATCTGGGAGTCCCGTCCTGCGACTCGTACGCAACGTACCAACCTAGAGCCTGTGAAAAGGCAACCCAATAAGGGGCCGACATTTGCATCTTTCCCCACTCTGCAGGAGTCGGAGCTGCATTTTTTGAGAATGGAGCTTCTGGTGTGCTACAGGAACGAGATAAGTCAAACAGATGTGGCGCAATAACAGAAGATCTATAGACTTACTATGACCATCTTTCCTGACTGCTCAGAAAGAGGGAGCTGGACGGTCCAAACGCGAAAATCAATTCAGACATTGTGGCAGGAACGTACGACAGACAGCCAAATTTTGAGGAGATGAGGCAGAGTAAAGGATGATCAAGCAAAATTCAAGGCTTTCAGCTCTCTTATATGGGAATCTCGGCTTATCATTGCTCGTGTAAATCGTGCGGGAAAATCAAGGCACTGCGATGTCCTGCGGGGTGTGGGCTGTGGCTACCTGATAGGCCATGGGCTGTGGCGGTGCATGCAAGGCGCCTGCGGGCTCACCCTAAGGCTGCATACAACGTAATTCATCCTGCAGACGTTGTAAAGCATTGACAGATACCTTGTGATCTACTTGTACATCCCAGCTTCAGTAGGTATACAGATGAAAGATGTAGAATTGTGAGTGAAGTGGTGGAAGGTGAGACTTCTGGCTTTAGATAGCTTGATGTCCTATCCTGACGAGACAGTGTCCTAGCCGATGTCCTATGCTTAGCTAGTCTGTCCTGTCCTAGCTTGTGCTAGCCTATCCTGGCTAGCCTGTCCGACTCTTGGCAGGCTTCATAGCCCAGATAGAATGATCATCTTTACATCTCACTGAATGGATATCTGCTGCTAGCATAGGACCTGGGACGGCAAATCTGGCGCCTTCGTATGCTGTCTGTAGGCGACTCGGGACTATCCCGCTTCAGCGAGCCCGCAAAATTTTCCTTGTTTCTGGATCTTCGTACCGACTGCGACCTCTGCCTATTGGCTATGTAAATTATCACGCACCCAGGGAACTCCAAAGGGACTCCAATTTCAAAAAGTCCTACTACCAGTTCGTTAACAATCCCGCAACATGTGGGTAGCCTGAATGCTCCGCCAGATCTTCTGCCGTCTCATACGCGTCATTGCGGATGTTCATTTGGGGACGATTTCGTAGCAACATTTCTATCATTCCCATGTCACCCCTACGAGCAGCTACATGTATAGCTCTCGCTCCCGTCCTGTCGCGGCTTTGCATGTTCGCGCCTTTCTTTACCAGTAGCTCGACGGGTTTGTGGTGGCCTTGCGAAGCTGCCGCAATAATCGCAGTCTCTCCAGAAAACCAAAATCTGGCGTCACCGTTGACAGGGTTTTGGTCCGCGAACTCTTGTATCTTGCGTAGTACATTACGTCTCGCAGCCTCCAATAGATTCCAGCATTCCTCGTCTCCGACTTCTTGGACCCGCTTTTTGATGGTATCGACATTCTCGTCGATATGTAAATTGTCTAGGACGGTGCGGATTGTCTCCTTCGATCCTCCATAACACGCTGCCCTTAAAACGGAGGCCATTCGACCGCCCCGTTCACGAATGCTGGCGCCGAGATTTAGGAGGGCTTCCACAGTCTGGTGCTTCCCGTTAATAGCTGCCGCGTGGAGCGCTGTTCCAACGTCTGGGGTTGTCTCATCGATAGATGCTCCGTTCTTTGTCGGCGCTTCGACGACATCTATGTGATCCCCATATGCTGCGCACAGTAGCGTTGTACTAAATCTGAGTCTACCAATGCGATCCTGGTAGCAGACGGCATTTGGGTTGTCATCTTTACATAGCAGTGACAACACTATGTGAAGTCTACCTTGATATGCTGCGTGCTGAAGGGGCGTCCCGACAGTGGGAGTCTGAAGCTCAACCTCTGCTCCCTTTGCGATTAGGTAGGAAGTTACTAGTCCGTTGTCGTAAGGAACTTCAGAAATCCAATGTAGAGCAGTCTTACCCCCCAAGCTAGTTATCGTTTCACAGTCAGTATCATCTTTTCAAGACGTACCGGAAGATTTGAGGCCTGTCTGATGAGCAACTGGGCGGTACTCCTGAGATACGCCGCTTGTACATTCAAATTGACGCAGAGAGAATTGGGGATAGCGAATGCACATACCACGTCTATTGATATCTGCACCGTGAGCAACAAGCACATCAATGCATGGACTGCTTCCTCTCTCTGCAGCAAGATGTATTGGCGGAAACGCACCCGGGTTATCGCAACTTTGCACGTTTGCGCCCGCAGCAATGAGTCCTTCAGCCACTTTCCAGAGATTGAACTTGGGCATGTTTTGGAGCTGAGGCAGAGCTCATTCAATAACGATCATGTTGTCATCCCTCGACATGCAGCGATCCGTTGCCAGAGACCAGTGCTGAGCATGATAATGTATGTATGTAAAATCACTGCTGTGATTCATCTGCAACCCTCTTGACGTGGAAGGGAGTGTGAGGCTCTACGACCAATACAGCCCAAACGACAACGAATCTCTCATCTAGTGGATTTCCATCGTTCCTCAGACCTCACAGCGCTCTCTCTCCCCCTTACAATCTCCCCACCCACTTTCATCTCTCAACATCTCCAATCACCTCTCTCAACAACTCTCTCTGCTCCCCATCAAGCCCCTCCCACCACTCATTCCTCCAAATGACAATCCTCCCCCCTCTCGTCCCCCTTCCAAGCATCTTCGCAAGAACCTCAATTGTATTCAAATGATGCCGGAAATGCTTCCCCGTCTCATCCCCAAACTTCACAGTCACAGACCGTAGATTCCACGGCACGTTTTGAAAAGCTCCAACGAATCCACTAGTCCTTGACCGCTTGCGTGAGTTCAAGACGATGGTGATGGTTCTTAGGGATCTAGCGTAGTTGAGTTGAAAAGTTTCTGCGAGGTCGGAGGCGTTGTGGAAGAGGAAACTTGTGGTGCTGAGGTAGTAGAAGTCTATCTCTGCTCGTAAGATCATCGAAGCGAGGCCGAGGTCTCGTAAGGGGGCTGTTAGATCGTAGTATTGGAGTATTGTGCTAATGGATGGGTCACTGGTAGGGTATGGCCGCCAATAATTGGCTCTATACCTGGCTGCTTTCTTTGTGAGGGTTGTTGTGGGATAGGCGATGTCGGCTACTCTCCTCGCGAGGCTCATTCTAGGGTTAGCGATAGTGGCTGAAGTTTTCATGAGGGCCATGTAGGCGGCTGGTCCGTGGGATTTCTGGATGGGAGAGAGGAGAAGGTCCCAGATCACTTGTCGTACCTCGAGGGGGAGATATCCCAGGGTTCCGAATTGGGTGTGTTGCTTTAGGTCTCTGTGTGATTGTAGCGGTTAGCATGAGCAAGGTTTGGTATTGTATGGATGTACGACGTGAAAAACATCAGGAGCTTATTTCGTCTCATCATTGAGAGTGACGAGGTAATATCTCTGATTGTTCTTACCTATCATGAGCACGTATGAACCAGCTCTCTTTCTCTGCAGTATCCCTCAGCAGTTTAGCAACAGCCTTCACCGACGCCTTTCTCTTCTTAAAAGGTAGCCGTAATGTCAAAGTATTCTTCATATCTCTATGAAGTTCTAATGCCCATGTTTTGTTGGGTGACAGCTTGAAAGTCGATTGCTCGATGTTTGCCAGGTTCAGTATCTTTAACCTTGCCAGTGTTGACTTTGCTGAGTCCGACGACGTGGCGTTTTCACGCGCTTCCAAGGCTTGAATGTTTTTGTGTTTATAATGCTGTTCAAGCAACAAATCTGAATGCTGTCGCCATTCCATGCCGGATTTAGCGTCACCGTTGTAGGTGCATGTGGAACCAGTTTTGTTTGGCATGACAACTCGCTTCCATGACATGTTGGCGAGGAACTGTTCTTCAATTGAGATAAAAGGATGTCCTATCAGATATGGATGAGAAAATACACGTTTGTAGTAAGATTTCCAAGATTGCTGTCGTGAGTCACTATTCAAGTCACTCCGAACCAATTGACTTTCCGATGCCGTGCTAGTTATTCTGACTGCACCTTCCTGTTTCATAGACCACACGTAAAATTTGTTGGGATTCTAGATCAACTTACCTTACCGCATGAGCTTCAGAGGTTCAATCATTGCGCACTAGGAGCTAGAAGAAATAGACCGATGGAACTTTATCTTGCTTAGAGGTTTGAAAAAGGTTGATACAAGAAGGAGCGATTGGATCTAGCCTCTCTGAATCTAGAAATCCGTTTCACGGAGCCTTGGGTCTTCCACTTGTGATCTTGGAAATTTGATGTGCATGGCAGCCCCAGGAATTGCACCAGGAGCTGGGTAGCTGATCATGTAATCACCGACCTATCCATAACGAAAAGCGAGAGTCGTTTCGGCATCCGCTGCCTTCTCCCTACATATCTTCTAAGTAGTTGTATCAATCTGGTCAATTTAATTTCTGTCACACCCCACCCCCCAAGAGAGCAGCACCTATAGTATTCCAATCGCAAGCGAGCACTCTCGAGTGCGCTAATGGAATTGCGCGCTTTGCCCTCGAAAGAACAGCGTTACGGCCAAGCGGTAGAGGGAAGACAGCGAATAAGGCTTACCGAGCAGTAATTGAGGGAATGAGCAGATAATCTAGGGTATACAGGGGCAGAAGAAGCGACTGGCATGCAGGCATATGTGGGCTGTATTGGGGTATAGTCTAGCAGATTCATTGAGTGACAGGGAATTCACAGAATAGAGGGCCGGGGGGAAGGAGCAGGCACGGCAGATTGGAGCGAAAAAGAACAGATTGACTGGTCACTGATTGAAACGTGGAAAATCGTAGATTCGTTATCTGGTGCTTTAAAGTACTGGGAAAGGGTCGTACATACTCATGGAATGAAGACAAGGAAAGAGATAAGGAAATATCAGAAACAAGAGCGCGATTCTCCTCGAAACTTAGGTGCACCAATGTGCTCAGTCATCCTTCGTATGTGTTGAACATATTCTGACCGCCTTGTTCGAGCTCTCTCGCATCTGTCCATCTAGCTAGGCTCAGAATTTGGCGCAATGACCCCAATCCCGGGGTACGCGCCATTGACCTAAAAATCATCACTCAGAATGCTTGTAATGACAAGCGGATTGGAAAATCATCACTTACCGGTGATCCAGATGAACTGGTGCTGCCACTAGTAGAGCCAGCGCTATCCGAAGGCTCTGTGAATGCAAGTCCTGCGGGACAATCGAAGTAGCCATCGCTGACAAAGAATGGGGCAATGACACCTATGATTGACTCGTCAACGGTGCTTTTCCAGCATGCAATGTCTCGACTTACCCTTTATGAAGCTGGTATATAACTCGAAGTTGTTATAGATGACAGGATCCAACTGTCCAGGAGCCACATCGAGGATGTTTTCCAAAATGAAGCAACCAATTTGGGAAGGACCAGCTGTGCTGAGGTCCGTAGATGGATTGAGAGGAACGAAATTGCCCACACCTTGGTTGCCACCCAATGCGCGGGGATTAGCAAGGAACATCTCCCCGGCTTGCTGGAAGGCTCCAGCGAGAGTGAATGGCACACCGCGTCGGTACCAATTTGGAGGGAATGTTTCGTTCAAAAAGAATGGTGCCACATTGGCATAGTTCGCTAAGCCAGTCGTGCCGTTGGCGAGGCCTTCGTATACGAAGACTCGTTCAGCATGAGAGACGGCAAACCAGATGACGCCGGCGAAAAAGTTGGGGTTCGTTTTGATAGAGTTGTCGTAGCGGAAACCATTGTCGACGGCATTTGTTGCGAGATTGAACAAACCACCTTGGGCCTGAGATTCATTGACATACTCGTTCCAGCGCTGCAGGAGGAAGTTGGCGTTGTTTCCAAAGTAGATGTCCTGGCGGGTAATGCTACCGTCAATCTCAAAGCCTCCATGCTTGTCAAGGCCAAGGGCAGGCCCGAGTGTGTTTGGGACGCGAGCGTCAGCACCACCAATGCTGTATATACCAGTCACTAGGTCACCGCCGGCCATGAGGCCAAGGGCTGAGAGGAAGACACTGAGGCTGAAGTCAAATCCATAGCCAGTCTGCACGGCATTGGCAGCTTGGGCAAAAGTTGTGATGCCATTACGAGATATGTAGCCATGGTTGGCCAAAGCGTTGAGTGTGGGGCATATACCGCGCACATCACTGGGACCTGGTGCTTGAAATTGGTGGTTTGGATCGTTACCCGGGATCACTGCAAGGCCTTGGGGTTGAGGCGTAGGCAGAGCGATCCCCGCAAGCTCGCCAGTAAGGGGCTGTAGCAGGCCATTGACTGTTGCTTGGGTTTAGCTAACATGTTTTCGACTTCAGAAGGGTGAGACACTTACGGAGGCCTCCGCCATTAGGCAGGTCAAGGACGCCATTCTTGGTAGGCCCAATGACAGCAGGTTCCGGCGCTGGCTCACGTTTCTTAGCTTGATGCGCACTGAAGAGTGCTTCAGCCGCCTTGGGATCCCTTTTCACTGCTTCGAATTTGGCGATATCGTCTTCGGATAGGGCGCCAGACCGTCTCAGCTCTGCAAAAGGACAAGCACCACAGGCAAGACCTGCGAAAGCCGCGCTTAGGACAAGATATGTTGCTTTCATCTTGGAGAAAATGTTTAGTGCTCGGATTTCTTGGTAGACTGAATTGAATGCACCCCTTTATATGATAACCATGGACAAGGTGACACCACAAAGAACGTCATTGTCATCATATCCCCACTCCCTCATAAGCCACTGACATCTGAGCACGTCATGTGTGCTCAGCTCGCAATGCTCGCTTCAATCATGGATCTCGGCAAGAGTTTGCATGCACCGGGTCGACGGAGCTCAAGATTGGTGAAATTCCCGTGCTCGTGGGATATCGTTGGCGAGGCAGCATCGAATTACGAAGCCGCACAGCCGTTGTCATCGTTGTTAACAGCGTCCGAGGAGAAGTCATGGACAGCCAATGCCAGAAAAGGCAATGGCAGGAATAGGCTTGTGGATTTGGATGATCGAAAGTGGAATTGCCGAAGAATTCCCCACTTCTCTCACCTTATTCTCTCCAAGGACCGTTGGTAGTAGGCCCATCTAGACTGAAGAAAAAGAAATTGGTCAATGTTGACTGACGAATCCTTTCAAGAACGTGCCAGTAGCCTCGAGGAGGGTTGGCACTAGCAACAGCAGTTCCCTACGCGGGAACTAGCTCGATCACAATTCTGCAAAAGCGCTATTATTATCTGTTTCTTCTGAACTCTAGGGAAGACTGCTAGTAATATTTTGATGTCAGCTGGTATTTTTGGAAGTGCTAGCTGTTAAGCATTTCGAATATGAGTGATACCTTACAAGCTCCGTTTGTGTAGCTTTTGAGGCTTCAAAGCCATGCTGTCCGTGATGTTCTGGTCTTGAAGTCCTGGGTATTGCTCCTTTACATACACAACGGGCCTTGCAGTCTGTACAGCCTTCCCACGTCGTGTGGTTACCTTAGCCTTGACGCGCTGCAGGGTTGTTCACGCAGTAGCGGCTGCACCAACGTCACCGACCCGACGTAGAAAGGCTCTGTACGTGATCTTCGGTCATAGCATAGCAAAGACGAATGCCGACCCTCCAACTTCCGCAGCGCGCCGAATTCATGGACTAGAAGAGCGGGCGAATGCCCAATAACAGCTAAGGTGATTCAAATGGGTTCTACCTTGCAATACTAGGCGCATTGGTTTAGGAAGCAGTGGCCAAAAAAGTCAAGGAATCTTCCCAGATTTCGCTTGATGAGGAAACGTGCGTGGATGCAGGTGATCAACAAGCCAAAACGTTGAAAGGCGAGGCGTTGTTGCCATGCGCTAGCTGTATTGCGTGCTTCTACATCGCTAAACACCGCCCGAAAAGGAAATGTCACATTACCCGGTTGAGTCAGTTCGCCTGTCACCTTGTGTCTTTGTAAGTCACCGCTGATTACTTCCCGGGGAATAGCTTTTGTTAACAGCCGGATATAGAGGATCCTTGAAAGGGGAAGGAAAGACGTGAGGTTGTACTTGATCTTGGCGGTGAAGCAGAACTATCGCATTTGTTCTGAACGCACCACGTCTCCTAGGTTTTTTGGTATTTCTCTTAGGTAAGTCAGAGTTGCGAAATTGTCACAGGGTGGATGGCTAATGTAGCACTGCTGGCCAGTCTATACAAGTACCATCGAGGCATGGCTCGCGGTAATGATGTTTCGCCAAGCACGACGAGCGGGTACCTGAGTCTAGAACTAGTACCTTCTGGGACTACCTTGTCGAATACTAAATACTACCCTAAAGCTAAACCTAGTGAGGTTGGGGCAGCAAATTGTCACCTGGGCGTGTTGACCTGACCAAGCTGTGAGGTCCTGCCTTTCCCTCCCACCTGGTTGCATCAGGTAATCGAGCAGAGTCATACATATGTTGGTATCACTCCTTCGCATTGGCACGCTTCACCCTCCTCCGGTCCCACCGGAAGAGAATGGCGGCGTCAGGAGCTAGCTTCCTCGAGTCTATCTCACCTTGGACTTCTCGCAGCACTACGCCAAAGCCTATAGACAAAAAAGAGCAGGACCAAGAGACTGCCAAGTTGGGCAATCAGAAAGGTGCCGACCATAGCATCAACCATCACCATCGACTCAGCCTCAGGGACTATCCAAGTGACTGTCCAAAACCCAATACGAGATGGTTTTATGCGGTAGACGTAAGTTGCAGACAGATATGCTTCGAGTCTTTAGTGTCTCAATAACTTCATAGACACCTAAAAGAAAGCCTTTAGCTATTGAGCCTTTGAGACAAACACCCAAGCCCCTTGTACCGGCCAAGAAGTATGCTGCTTTCTCGGTGAGAGACTCTCGTTCCATCGAAGCCGCATTTCAGAAACTCGTCGAAGAGCACGATGGCTCCCAACGTAAGTCATCCGGGGGCGATATTGGTGATGCGGGCCTACAATTGGATGCTACTTCCGTAGGAGAGAGTCTGGATGAAGGTCATCTTGGAAAACCAGACTCTCTGAACACGGAAGGATCGAAAGGGAATACCAGCATCAATGAGGCATCAGGTCCTGAAAAGGGAGGCTCTGTCAAAGTTCCTGTCAACGAAGACTTTCTGTTCGATGTCGACATCGAAGCACGAGAGCTGGCTCCGACTTACTGGCTAGGCCCAATCTACGATGTACGTCGTGGGAGCTGGTTCTATCAAGAAGGTTCGTCGCTACGCCCCTGCGACGAGAATTTGTCAATACAATTGGAGGAAGGCTATCTAAAAGTTAAGCCTTGGAGGCAACCTCGGCAAACATCACCTCAGCCTAAGTCCAGGCCGGTGTCGATAAATGCTAGTGACGCAACAAAGACTACGGAAAAGGCTAAAGTCGAAACCTCTATTCCCGCAAAGTTCGAATTACAAACGCAACGCTTGTTTGGCTCATACATGAGCAATGTCGTGACTTATCAAGACGCCACAGTTGCCTGGCTACTCACTGATGACTTGCTGTCCCGAATGAGCAGTACGATCTACCAGAGATTTGCTGCGGGAGGCCACCTTGCTGGGACGAAAGTAGTCCGGGGCTTTTCAGAAGCTACCAATGTCAAGGATGTTAAGAAGGACGGTGATCGGTCTTCTGAAAGCAAAAAGGCGGACAAAATTGCAGACAAACCAAGGCGTCGATCTTTACCTCCCAAGATTGATGTTGATGCGTCAAAGGATACTGGTCTAAGCGCAAACGAATCTTCGACTCAGCAAGAGCCACGACTGCTAGCATTAGAAAGGCAATTGTCTTCGTTTTCAGAAGATCCTGCGCAACAGGAAGAGGAGAGGCGTCAAGCTGACGAGGATGAGATCAAGGACGATTATAAAGACGAAGATGGCCAAGACCAGGCGCGAGAAATCGAGCACCTGATTCTTGTCACCCATGGTATCGGCCAACGCTTGGGTTTACGGCTCGAAGCGATCAATTTCATCCACGACGTCAACGTCCTTCGCAAAACCCTAAAGAGTGTCTATCAGGTGTCTCCTGACCTGCAAGCTTTGAATTCTGAAGTGAATAAATTACCAAAGAACTGTAGGATACAAGTCCTTCCTGTATGTTGGCGACACCTCTTGGACTTTCCTAAACAAAGCTTCAAGGAGAACCGCAAGGAGCAGGATCTTACCGATGCTGATACCTACGCAGACGATGATGAATATCCTAGCTTAGAAAATATCACTGTGGAAGGTGTTCCCGCTATCAGGAATCTGATTACAGACCTGGCACTAGATATACTTCTTTACCAGAGCGCTTATCGAGAGCACATAGCCGGTATTGTCCAGCGTGAAGCTAATAGGGTCTACGATCTTTTCATGCAAAGGAATCCTACATTCTCAGGGAAAGTAAGTATGATTGGTCATTCACTAGGTTCTGCAATCCTATTTGACATTCTTTGTCGACAAAAGGACGCCACTCCGACGCCAACAGGTTCGTACAGAAACAGACACGTCAGCCAACGAGATCGTGGCTCTGTATCAACTCCGCAACTTTCAGATCTAGCTCTGAAGTTCGAGGTGGAAGACTTTTTCTGTTTGGGATCACCCCTAGGGCTCTATCAAATGCTGAAAGGCCGCCGCATCGCTGCTCGCCGTATCAGTGGCATGCCAGCTCAAAGCCCTTTGAACCCTGATGCACTAGATGACCCATTCCTAGGTGCTGCTTCCACTCAGTCCAGTGATGTCAGCAGTGCTAGGGATGGTGACATCCTATCAATTACTGTGTCCAGTCCCAAGTGTCAGCAGCTTTACAATATCTTTCATCCTGCTGATCCAATTGCATATCGGATAGAGCCTTTGATATCACGTGCAATGGCATCAATGAAAGCGCAGCCACTGCCATACACGAAAAAGGGTATCTTTGGCGTGCAGGGCCAAGGCCTTACTAACATCGGCGCTCGTGTTGGTCAGAGTGTATCCGGCCTATGGTCGAATTTCACGTCTGGAATGGCCAGTAGTCTGCTCAATCGTAGCCTCGGCTTGACAGGCGAGGGCGGGCTGTCGTCAACTACGCCTATGAACGCTCCTCAGATTCAGCTAAAGCCATCTACTTTCGCGGGCACAAACGCTTCGGCCAGTAGTGCAACCTCAGAGCAAGATCAGAACTCAGAGCGTCCTCCGACACTTATTGATTCAGAGCTGGTGACGCTATATGCTGGCTTCGAGAAGCGAAGGAAGAGCCAGCAAAGTGATGAAGCTCGGGATCTAGGCGAAAGCGCCGTATGGATGGAAGCTGAGGATAGGTCCAAGCGCCTGCGACGTGAGGAGGCTAAAGTAAGGGCGTTGAACAGTAACGGCAGAGTTGATTTCAGCGTACAAGAGTAAGCGAATGCTATTCAATTTCTTCAGATGTTTGCTTACGGTAATGATCCACTAGGGGCATGCTCGACATATCCTTGTGGGCTAGTATTGCCAGCCATCTCTCGTACTGGGCCGACGAGGACGTCAGTCACTTCATGATATCGCAACTCCTCTCTAGGCAGCGTGTCATAAAGCGATGAACTGGCCACTAACGAAGTCATGAATGTAACGTGCGGCGTTTGAGTGAAGATAGTAGGTATACCCGGGTAAGTGAATAGATGGATGGGCTTTCCTCCTTCGGCTAGCCTTTTTAGACTTTGTTTCGTTTCCCATGTTTCACCAGGATAGGCTGGTCGATTCGACATGACGCAAGTTCCATTGTCACACGAGGAATCCGGTGATTGGGTCCAGTATGGACCGCTTTCGGATGGTTCCGCGAGAGATGCTTGAATGCACAGTAACTTGGCCCTGCGGACACCAAGGAATTCGACCAGTCCTTGCTTCCGTGCGACGTTGCTTTACGCTTAACCGTTGCCTCGCATTTTGCGAAGAGTTGGACACTGGTTATACCTACTCTATTTACTCTTGCGTTGTACTCGTCCTAGTGCTCTCGAGCTGCGGGCATCATGAGAATAGTATTGCTATAAGATCTTGCCTTCAGCTTGTTCTTCCCGCCAGGGCCTACTAAAACTGGCCACCTTCCTGTCTCCCTATCGCATATAAGCAGCTGATTCGGGGTTCACCGATAAGATGTGATGACTGCTCCAGCGAGTCGCAACAGAAGTGATACAAGCCATCATCCGAACCAAGGCTTGCTCATTGTCTTTGCGCTTTACCGTACTTACCAAACCTTTTCTTCGGATGGCGGAGTAAGACAAAGGTATCCTTGTGACCAGATTCCTGTCCATGCTCCTCTATCGCCGCTTCACGCCTTTCAAATGTGACTCAAGCGCCCACCTCCAACATTCATCGTTCATCAAATCAAACCACCCATTACCCTTGTCAAGCTTTCAAACATCGCTGTCTCATACAGACTCTCAACGGCTCACCCCTTGTGGTTAGGCCAGTGATCATGTACCTCTTCGTAATAATATTTCTCTCAAGCCTCTTCACATGCGTTCACACGCAAGCAGCAACAACCTCTACTGACCAAGCCCCCTCGCCATCTACACATTCCGTCGATATCGGCCAAAAGGCTTTGTCGATATCGCCTTACGAGTTCAATGCCTTGATTGGAGACAAGGTTGAATTCAAATTCTGGGGTGTACGTCTTGAAACCCAGCATGCTTTCTAGCCTCACCTCCCGTGCCTGAGATAAAGACGCTGACATCGTCCTGTCAATATTAGAATAATTCCGTCGTGCAGTCCGGCTTCTCTTCACCATGCGAACCACTCTCCGGAGGCTTCTACTCGGGCTTCATCCTTGGGCCGCAGGGGGGCCAAATCAGTGCAGATACCAAATTCGTGATCACCATTGCCGACGACAATCCCATATTCTATTATTGCTCGCAGCAGGCATATTGCCAACGAGGTATGGTGGCTGTAATAAACAGGTGAAGCTTATCGAATCCTCCAACAGACATGAGCTGAATCTACATAACAGAAATACTTCCACCAACGAGTCACTCATGGCCTATGCAAGTGCCGCAAGACTCATGAATCCGAACCTCGCTCCCGAAAAATCAAGCCCGGCCTCGGCGCCTTTGGGAGGGATGTATACCACGATCATCGACCCTACTACCACCATAACAGCTTATCCCTCTCCCACTACCTCCTCAACTAGCGCTTCCATGACATGCGATTGTGTCACTACCGCATTACCTTCCATCGACGCAGCGCCAACATCGGTTGCCTACATCATCACCTCCTCCGCCTCAGCTTCCACAACTTCCCCCCTACCATCTACCTCCCCTGCCTCGGCTTCCACATCTCCCACCCTATCATCCACCACCACCTCATCGGCCTCGCAATCCACGCTATTCACCTC